>JAZHYW010021180.1:0-17532 GCA_037355805.1 Ixodes ricinus | reverse complement strand
CAAACTCTTTGCATCATGGGGGGAGGAAACTCGGTTATGGCCTTCAGCTTGTCCTCGTTAGGGCGAAGCGCTCCATCGTCGATTACAAAACCGAGCAGGTTAATCTTAGATGTTGCCAGTTGCATTTTGCCTGGATGAACTGTCAAACCAGCATTCCGCATGCGCTCGAGAATAGTCCGAAGATGTACAAGATGTTCTTCAAACGAGCGTGAGAAGACTACTACGTCATCCATGTATGCCATGGCGTAGTTGTGCCGTGCATCTCCAAGCACGATGTCCATAAGACGCTGGAATGTGGCAGGAGAATTGCTCAAGCCAAAAGGCATGCGCACAAACTCGTACAATCCTCTGTAGCATGTGAATGCTGTTTTCTCGATGTCAGCGGGTTCGACCTCTATCTGGAGGAAACCGCGACTGCAGTCAAGAGTCGTGAAAAAGCTCGCGTTTCCCAAGTTGTACATGATCGACTCAATCGAGGGGTACGGGTACGCGTCACGAACGGTTACCGCATTCAGGCGCCGATAGTCGACGCAAAGCCGAGCCGTTCCATCCTTCTTGGGGGCAAGGACGATCGGGAAGGCCCAAGGGCTCTGCGACTCACGTACGGCACCCGTGTCGATCATCTCTTGGAGCGCCTTGTCCAGCAGAGCTCGCTTGTGTACGCTGATCGGTCGAGGGTTGCAGCGTAGAGGCCGTGTATTCCCGGTGTCAATTGAATGCTTTAGGACACCGGTTCTGCCGGGGTTCTCCGTGAACATCGGCGAAAACTCCTCCAGGAGTCTTTGGAGACGCCGCTTTTGCTGGTCCGTAGCAGGACACTTCTGCAAAGAATCGCTTACCGCACATGGGAGTCGCAAAGCAGGCGTTCTAACGTCAACGTTATCGACACTGACGATACAATCCTCTCGTCTCGTAAACGGGATCAGTTTCGCGTCACTACCTAACCGGTAGCCTTTGTTCGGAAAGTCAAGAACCAGGTTCTCCCCGAAAATGAAATCTCGTCCCAAAATGACCGGTACCGTGAGACCAGGTAAGCAAACGAAACGCTGGCGGCGTTTTTTCTCGTTGAACCCGATCTGTAACCTCACGGCTTGACTCGCGAGCATTTCTGGTCCCGACGCTAGCTGTAAGCGCACGTTAGTCTCGCGCAGGTTAGCTTTCTGCTCTTTGCAGCGTTCAATCAGGTAGTCCCCAATAAGTGACAGACTCGCACCGGTATCAATCAGCGCTGCCACAGCTATTCCGAGCACTGTAACTGTCATACGAGGCTCAATTAGCTCAGGGTCAGGCTGGATTCGACATACCGATGGTAGTGCTGCCGGGTTGTCCATGGTCACCGCGGCCGGCGGGCGCTCAGGGGTCAACGCCGTCGGCCGTGCTGGTTTTCCGAGACCGCAGGGCGGTTGCCGAGCAAATCCGGGCAGTCTCGGCGGAAGTGACCTTGTCGGCCGCAGCCAAAGCAGCGCACCGAAATGCGGCGGTCAGTGCCGTGTGTCTGGCTGCTTGGAGCTTGTCGTTGCGGCCTGTTGCTTCCCTCGTTGGGCCAGCGATCCGCGCCCCGGAGCGAATCACGGGGGTGTGACGTTAAACGGCTTTCACCCTGCCGTGGTCGGGATCCAGCCGGCCAGGCACTAGGCCGGGGGTCCAAGCCACCGGGTGGTGCTCTCCCGCGCTCCCGCTGTCCAAAGGCGTAGGGGTCCAGCGCGCGGGGGGAAGGACCGCGCCATACTCCTGGGGTTGGCGCTGAGTCGGACCTCTTCTGGGCCCGGGAGCTGACCAGGCACAGGACGGTTCGAGAGCTTCCTCGGGCGGCGGTGGCGGCCGGTACTGGAGCTCTGCCAGAAGCGTCTCTTGGATGCCGCGAGCGTCCCGGGCCAGGTGCTCAAGGGTCTCGTAGGTGCGGCCATGTAGGTAGGGTCGGAATCTGGGGTGGCTCTGCTGTACGACCCGAGCAACCCTGTCCGACTCCGGTGTCGTTGGGCAGGCCCTATCGAAGAGCTCCTGCATCACCCGGACGTATTCGACCAGGGTCTCGTCCGGGTGCTGGGTTCGGCGCTCCAGTTCTCGCTGGACTCGAGACTGGTACCCAGGCGGAAGAAATTCGTCCTGGAACCTCCGCCGAAAGTCTTCCCAGGACAGGAACGGGGCCACGATGCGCCACCAGCGGGCTGCACTCGCCTGCAACGCAACGGGCAAAACGCGCGCGAGGACGTATTCGTCCGAGGCGCCCGCAGCAAGCTTGTAGGCCGCCAGCTCTGCGAGGAAGTCGGCCACGGACTTCCGGTCGTCGTAGCCGGTGTAGGTTGGGACCGGCACCTGGGGACGCGGGCCACGACCTTGAAGTCCCGGGTCAGCCAGCAGCAGACGTTGTGTGACCGTGTCACATAGGTTGGCCACCCGAGCCATGAGGCCTTCCGCGTCAGGCTCGTCTCCGCTCTCGGCTTGGTCAGCGGCGGCTCTGCGGCGGCTCATCGCGAAAGCGGCCGCGAAAAGGAAAAACACAAAAACCGAACAAGAAAGAGCACAAAGGAACAGAAGAAGAACACTTAATATACACTATGCACAATAGAGACGACGGCCAAGCCGCGATGGCAAAGATGGCGTCCGGTGGCCGAAGCCTAGTCGAACGGCCACGTAGGCCTAACGGGCAGGGCAAAGTCAAAACGGGAAAAACCCGGCTAAAAACGCCTAAAACGGGCTAAAAGGCCTGCGGTCCATCCCACGGGAGAGCAGTAGGCCCCACGTTGAGCGCCAAATAATACTGTGGGGATCTGTCCCATCTGCTCGCCCGCAAGAAAGACACGCAAGGCAGGACACAGCAAAAACACATCTTTACTATGGTTCAGGCCAGGCTTCGAGTCCCTGCTGCCGAGACCCTCGTGAGCCACGCACGCGATCGTTCGAGCTCGCGCCCCGTGCCCGTTGCACGCTCCTGTCGGTCACCGCAGCGCTACTACACACCCCGCTTGTCGCTTGCCACAATATTAATATATATATATATATATATATATATATATATATATATATATATATATATATATATATATGTATATATATATCTTAGCCATGCCTTCAAAATGTCGTATATGCATACTTAATTCAGCTTTATTTTTGGCACAAAGGCGGTATCTATGCTACGTAGAAAAGCAGGATGAAATCGAGTACACAAAATGCTGCTTCCCGTCCCGCGATAGTGAACTACGCATCGCAGAGAGCTAAAACTATCGGATAACGGGACGCTAGCAGTGGCGAGAATATTGGCAAGTTTGAGAACATGACGCTACCTGGACTGATACGTACCAGAAGAAAAACAAAGAACTAAATTTCGGGATGATCCATTTCTAAGCCAAAAGTTCATCGAACCAAAAGCATTTATTTTTGCAAAAAAACTCTCGTCAGAAAGAAAGTGAACAATTTCGCCTTTCTCGCTAACAATTTTTTATTTTTACTGTAGGAAATGCTATAGGCGCCCACAATGTAATTTCTTGGCTCGATGAGTTTAGACGTCGGCTCATAAAGAAATGTATTTCTTCTCTCGGACCTTCTGATCCGCGTAACGTCTTGTTCTCAAACATCGTCACGTTCTCACGGAGTTAGAGTTTTCTGAGATGCACCATTTCTTTTGGATCCCGAAAAAGTGCGTTTTATTTTTTCAGTCGGGCTAATCCGTGAGAAACTAAGAAAGACTCATCATATTCACGATCCTTGTATTGTAATTCGTTGTCTTATTTGCGAAATGCAGCAATCTCATAGGCTACAGAGAAATAAGGAGATGCTCGCGACGCCCAACATGTGTCGGCCTCGAAGCGTTCACACTATAAGATGGGCGCGCGTGCCCTACCAAGACGTAGGTGTGCACATTTCTGTTCTCGACCTTGCATCCGGATGGATTTGGCAAAAAATTCCCGTTTTGTTGCAAAAAAAAAAAGAAAAAAATAATAGTGTGCCAATCTTTTTGGTTTTAGTGCTAAGGTCGTGCCTTGTCGGGCTCCTGGTGTTTGTGGTGTGCCCTGCGGCGGTGGTGTACTCCCTGGAGGGCCCCGAGGCCGATCTGGCCTCCTTCCTGTTCCTCAACAGACAGGCCAAGCTCGCCTGCTGCGCCTTCCCCAACGTGGCCCTGTACTGGCTTCTCAAGCACGTCGGGCTGCACGACGACTTTTTGGGTACGCGCGCTCCTGTTCCGCTCCCACCTCTAACGAGAACAACTTATATGTGCACAGTTATTAATGCGATACCAAACTTTAGCTACCCCCATATCGCGGACCTTCTTGGCCTCCTAATGGGCATTTTCCCCGCTGAATTTAGCAAAATATTCACGTCATGTGACCTATACACCAATTCAGTTTCCCGGGTGAATTTAGCGGGAAAATTGATGCCACGTGACAACTGACGTCGTGGAACTTACAAACCAATTTAGTTTACCCGCTAAATTTAGCGAGAAATTTGACGTCACAAGACCTATCCACCAATTCAGTTTCCCCACTAAATTTAGCGGGAAATTCAATGTCACGTGACCTGACGTCAGGAAAACCTACAGACCAATTCAGTTTCCCCACTAAATTTAGCTAAAATGTGGACGTCATGTGAACCCACATCAATATCTAGGGCTCTAGGCCTTAAAGGTTGTCCTAGAGGTCGTCCATGAGGTCGTCCTAGATGTCGTTCTTAACGTCACCCTCTAGGACGTCGTCCTCGACATCGTCGTGGCCTCGTAAAAAGACTATTTAAACGTGACGAACTCTATCGCAATTCCTAGACAACCAACACTAGTGGTTTCAGCAGAAATTTTTTTTTTGCAATGACTGGTTAGTCTGGAGGAAGGCTGTCTGGACAGAAAATTAGACTAAACGCTTTATTTATACCAAGAAATGGATCTTGTCTCACCACTCCTCGCCCACCACGTATTTGACATGCTAAACCAACAGGTTCCTGAGGATTATTTCCGTCCCGAAGGGAGAGTGGACCACTGCTCACAGCTCCTGGATTTGAGTGTGTCTAGAAGTGCCCGTGTTGTCGCTCGAGTTCTGGCTGCTACCTTGAGCTAGTCGCAAAACTGATCGGTTTCACGGGGTGCTGGCTGCAGGTACTGCACCGTGGCGCTCGTACTGTGCGACTAAAGGCGCGTTCCCACCGGCGATGCGATCTAGTCGCGCGATAAGTTTCATCGCAAAAGCGACCATCGCGGGCAAAAAAACGACACGATTTGAGCAGTCGCTTCCTGACCCGACTTTCTGCGATGCGATATAGTCGCGGAAGGCTGAGCCAATCAACGGCGTTCGGAGCGAGAGTTTTCGAAGAACGACTCGCCTACGAAGGCGTTGGACTCGCTCATCGCGCACGCCAGTGTGACCATCGAATTTTTTTGCGATGCGATCTAGTCTCATCGCGCGACTACTTACATCGCCGGTGGGAATGCGCCTTAAGATAGTGTCATAGGTATTTGGGTATGACTGTTATAGTCTGGGCTTTAAGCGGAGTCTTTTCGGTTTAATATGCAGGATGGGCTGTTTAGTCAAGTTTTGTTTTAATGCGATAGCATTCTTTAGCTCCCCCCCCCCCCGCCATTTATTGGACTTTTTGGCCTCCTAATGCTCAGTTCACCCCTCTAAACTTAGGGAAAAAATTGACGTCGCACTCAGACTTAATGCTCGGGAGCTCTGCAGCTTCCCGAAATGCTCGCACTCGATATGTTGCTTGTCTCCGAAACGCTCGGTCAGTATCTCGACAGCATCTTTGTAGCCCGCCGCGGTTGCCTGAAGCCCTGATTTCGCATTGTGGGCCGGTCCCACAAGAAGCGAGCACAAACACTCTAATCGTATCTGCCTCAGAGAGGCTCTTGTTCCAGTTGACCGCGGTGTCGAACTGTTCCCAAAACGGTTGCCACTGAATCAGCTTACCTTGGAAGTGAAAAAGCTGTAGCTTTAGGAGCTTCACTCCGGTCCCGTGGGAAGAGTCACTTTTGTCGCCGGCGCCTTGCCTCTGGCGGGAGGTCACGGACGGCGGCCGATGCACTGCCTTGACTTGCACCTCGCTGAAAATCCTGGAGACCTCGTCCTTGAAGTTCGCCACGACAGCGCACTCCTCGTTCAGGTCGTCGTCGGCGATAAGGGATTTAATTTCCCAATTAACCTTGCGCAGCTCCTCATTGCTGGAGAGTAGCCTGTTTAGCATGGTGTTCGCGCTGTGGACGTCCATGGTGCAGCACACCGCACCAGCTCGTTAATGTACTTAGTATTCCGGCTCCGTCGAAAGGGACGTTTTTGTTTGGTCTATCCATGATCAGTCACTCACTCGTTCTGACTCCTGGGTTTCGACACCAAAATTATGCACCGTAAAGGCGCTCGTTTTGAAGAAAGACGACCACCTCTCGTTTTATACACTCGTAAGAAAAAAGGGAGCGAGACTTGCTCCCTCAGGGAGCAAATACGCTGCCACAACCATTAGTCCCCTGGGAGAGCAACGGTAACGAGAGCATCCTTTGCTCCCCAACCGTTAGTCCCCTCAAAGCTTTAACAGCCAGACTAGCCTCTGCGCCCTTGCATTTGGACCCCTGGGACTAATTATTGCGCCCTTGCATTTAGACCCCTGGAGTCTAAATGTTGCGCCCTTGTATTTAGACACCCGAGACTAAAAGTTAATCCTTTACAGTTGGTCCCGAGCCACAACATTTTAAACCCTTGCTGTTAGTCCTCTTCAACTCAAAGTTGCGCCCCACAAACAGCGCAGAACTGAAGAGACAAGCTTCATACTGGTTGCCCAGTGTACTGTACTCTCAGAAACAAAATGGTGAAGTTCAAGTTAAACGTAGCTTTATTGCCTCGTAGATACACATCAGATTTCTAGGAAATCGCGTTCCGCCGCCGATTCGTCATTTCCCACGTGGTCCGTCAACAACACAAGTCCAGCCGGGTTCTTTTCACGGGAGCGGGATTCCGCTCTCCTTTTATTGGTACACTAAACACAAAGCTCAAAAAACACTCAATATAACATCCAAAGACACGCGGCATTACACTAATATTGACACTCGCCCGTTAAGTCAAAGTTAAACACAAAGAGGGCCCCCAGGCCTCGTGTCCCGTGATTACCCTAGATCCGGTCGCACATACTTGCCTGTTTTCGGTACCGTCCGGAGTCCTGAGAGGCTGTTCACCCCCTGGTCCAGCGACTATATCGATCGATGGGCGAAGAGGTTTCTTCTCGCCCGCCTTGGCGCGCCTGCAGCGCCATCCAGTGGCTAGAGAGAAAGCGGCGCGTCGGGAGCCGAATTCGAGATCCTAATCGACCCCGCGGCGACATGACCATGTGATCGTGTCTGAGGCGGGACAACTGCATAGCCGCCTCGCGGCACCTATGCCAGAGTGGTTTGATGGACGCCCTCGTGAATGCACGGTGCGCCATAAATTCAAGGATGACTGTGCGGTAGAATCAACGCTAAGGCCGAATTCTGAAGGGTGCACTTACGTCAAGGATGATTTGGACACTGGGACGTTTGTCCAAAGCGGTTGTGTTCCAAGCACCGTTTATTGGTGCACCTGCAGCTTCGTGCCTGTTCGCGAGGGGTTTGAGTTATGAGTAACACTGGCAGCGTGAAATACCCGATCGCTCGACAAACGTATGAGACATAGCACACTCATTATAAAATAAAAAGTAGGCTGCCAGTGCTGCAACCGTTCGCATGTAACAGGCGATCTCTTGACAGCAGCAGACCAGCGCAATATTATATTTTTAGTGAACCGCTCGGCCCGAATTAGAGACCCAGCGTGCACGTGCTCGTTCTATGCTTCAAAGTGACGGCACAAGCTTCCGCTGGCAACGCAAAAGTCTTAGTGGATAGTCAAATAAACAGGGAGTTTTCGTAAACTGCGTTTCCCAATCCGCTAAGTCCACCGCAGCGAAGAAACCGCTGCTGCGCCTGCGTGCCGATGGCCTTGACTGTAGAGTTCTGGGTATTGTAGCGGGTTGCGAAAAGCGTTGCGGGTTGGTGAAAACGATCTACAAAAACTCCCTATTGTCTCTTTGATGGTCAAGCAACCCCTGCCGGGGTCTGCAAAACACAAAAAATCATCCAATGGTGGAATTGCCGTTTCGTTCGCTTTTATAAGGTAACCGCATACGATTAAATATTAGGTCTCTGTGCTACATAAAAAAATAATCACCGATGGTGCAAAGATTACAGCATGGCGCGCGCTTTGCAAGCTCGAGAACGCGCTCAAACTGAAAACAAGTTCTGAAGCCGCAGTCAATGAATACACCGTAAACAGAAGTACTTTGACATACCTTTATCGAGTTGCTTTGACTTGTGACTTTAGAACAGATCAATTGCTGCAGCACATGGCATCTAAACCGGATCCCCCAATGATCGAAGACGGCGCAGGGAGAAAAGCAGGGCGACCAGCCTCTAACAAAGGCTCCAATTCAACCATGATTTCAACTTACTAAAAGCAGGTTCTCTTCAAAAAAGCTCCCCTTCCTCTTTACATCTTCCCGACGCACTTAATCTCCCTCGTGAGCGAGCAGCATAAGAAATATTGTGCGGGGAGAGAAAGTCGCGCATGAGAAAAGCCCCTTTCCCCTTCGCACTACACAGGGACGCTGCAATGGAGCCATAGACCGCAAAGACCGAAGAGGGTCTCCATTTCCAACACGCCCGCCGAGGGACGAACACGTTGATTTGTTTTTCCTTTTGTTTCCTTTCCCAACGTCCTCAATTTCTCAAGTGCTTTTTTTGTTTTGTTTTCGTTTTGTTACGGGCACGGTTTTGTAACGGCTGACGTTGCGCACGCGGTTCGTTCTTCGTTGTTCTTCGTCTGGAATGTTATGTGGAACAGCGAAGACGATGGAATGAAGGCGTCTGGATACCACCCCTGAATGTGCTCTTTGAGTGGAACGTGCCGTGCCTCAAGCGTGCCGTTGCGGATTTTGGGTTCGACATAGAAATACTAAGCAAGCTTGGTCACGGGGAGACGCAGAGACGGGTACCGATTTTGTTCTCAGGAACTCAGCTTTAGGGATTGTGACAGCGAGACTGCGATGTTAAAAACGCGTCTTCCAAAAACTCTCAAAGTTGTTTCATTTGAAAAAGAAAAAAGAAGAAAGAAAGTGTTCGTAGTTGGAGGAGAATCGTTTTAATAAATGCTCACTGTCTGAGCGAGCGCAAATTACGCCAATGGGACTTGTCAAATGTCAACAATTCATTGTTGACGACATAGTTGGGTAAATGGGAGTCAACACAATCGTTAACTCGCATTCACATAACGCTCGAAGCTTTACCATGTAATGTCTAAACGATCGTTACGCATAAAAAAAAGAAATCCGCCAATTTTGTCTGAGCTTGGTCAACACGTTCAGCAGTGCTGGGCTGAGTAGCGCAAATCCCCAAGGCAAGCGAAATATGATCCGTCTTCCTGGCAGGCACGTAGCCAGGATTTCGATTCGGAGGGGAGGGGGGGATTGCCGTACGAGGGGAGGGGGAGAGGAATTTTCAGCAAAATGGAAGATTTCGGAGGGGGACCCGTGCCCCATGAGACTCCCCCCTCCCCCGGGCTACGTGCGTGCTTCCTGGCGAGCATTCTCTTTGCTTTCGGGATCCAAAGACACACAGATGCACCCCGTCTGAAGGTGACTATACTCTATTTCACCTTATGATGTACCGCAGGAAAGCCTACAAGCGCGAGCTCCTTGCTCTAGGGTACATCTCGACGGCACAAGCTCTCGTGCATTAAAGGCAGCTGCCGACTCTATGAGCTCGCGCTTCTAGCCTTCACTGCGGTACAACATAAGGTGAAACGGAGTATAATGGCTGATTTTTCTCGCGCACGCCTCTCGGTTAGTCCCAGTCGAGCGCAGTTAGTACCCAGTGTTTGCGCACGGTACCTAGCTTAAACCAGATGGGCTTTTCAGGGAGGGGGGGAAGCAACCGGGAGCTCAGAGGACCAAATGCTGCCGTTAGTCCTTTCAGACTATCTTTAGAGTGTACGCCTGTCAGACGGGCACCTCATATTGTCACGAATGACAATTGCTCAGGCGATGATAAGTGTAGAAACTAAACGTTTAATGGGGCGAACTTGTGCCCCAAACAAAAACAAAAATGAAAATAACAACAGATCGTCGCGGGCGTCGAAGTCGGCTAAACAGCTGGATCGAACGCTGGGGCAAGACTGACTCCGCTCGCCATGCCATGTTCCTTGTGTACCCTCGTGGGTTTCTGGAACATTCGGCGTAGAATTTACGGCGCGTAGAACATTCGGAACTCGATTAGACGAGAGTTTTCTCATACTTACGAGAACGCCAAGTTGAAAGAATAAATAAACGGACATTCCGCTGACTGGAATCGAACCTAGACCTTCCGCGCGACAGTCAGGCGCGAAAACCATTCAACCACGCAAGCTTTTTTTTTCTTATTGCCGGGCGTTGTACATTGACACAAGTTAAAGACTAAAACAGAACAGCTCACTAACTAACGTCACAAATTCTAAAAATGTTTGAGGGAAGCGAGTGTCTCAAGAAGTGGCCACCACTCGGGTTGGGGCTGCTGGTCCCTGTACAATTCTTTCAGGAAACACATATGCTCGACTAAATACTTATGCGCAGGACGTACATCAATGTCTGCGTGGCGCACGGCCATACGGCACTTCCGTAAACTGCGAAGGCCCATCAGCATGATCATGTCCAGGGGCAGTTCCCTTCCACAGGTAAAAAACGTATCCCGTGTGGCGTGAGTGGGAGGTCTTTTTTGAGGGCCATTGCAAAACATCCCAAAGGAACACCGCATCCCAGCAGTCCAGGAAGACATGTTCGATTGTTCCTTGCTTTCTGAACAATAAACAATTATCTGAACACGCTACGGGCAAGCCCTTTTCGGCTAGCCAAGCTTTAACGGGCAGCGTTTGAATATGCAGTTTAAAAAAACAAAAAAAAAAACGTTTTCGCGCAAGCAGGCACCACATTCTTTTGACTCGCTTCAGGACATCCTGCCCTGGGCGTTCGCAGTACATTGTACGGTACAATCGAATCGGAAAAAAAATAAATCGATCAAGCCACGAGACCACCTTTCACGCGAAACACCAGACAAGTGCTCGTGCGAAAACCGCGTGGCGAAAAAGCGATAGGCTTCAATGACTTCCTTCAAATACCCGCATAGACTAGTACGTACTTCGTCGCTTGACGAAACGATAAACTCAGGTAGGGCGCTGCGTAGCCTCACTTGAATAACCGTGTGCAAAAGTGGATCTTACTGGTCTCGTAGAAAAATAAATCTGTTGACAAGCTGTCTAACAAACAAACGAGAAAGGCCTAGACCCCAACCATAGTGATGTCGTTAGTTGGGCGAGTTGGTAATGATTGAACATGGTTAAAATTGCGCACAAACAGAAAGGAACAGTGAAGAGGGAAGAGAGAAGAGACAAGCGCAAACTCACAACTCGATGTATTGAAGAAGAAGAAGAACAGCCCGCGTTGTCAGCTCGAGCCGAGACCACACTCGCACGGGGCCCCCGAGCACGCGGAGGATATATACACACCATCAACCGCACTCAAACGAATGTAGAAAGGCCATTTCCTTGTCAGTTAGAGCCACAGAAGGATGGCTGACGCAACCTAGGCCGCCTAGGCGAGCGTTGCGTCAGCCATCCTTCTGTGGCTCTAACTGACAAGGAAATGGCCTTTCTACATTCGTTTGAGTGCGGTTGATGGTGTGTATATCCTCCGCGTGCTCGGAGGCCCCGTGCGAGTGTGCTCGGCTCAGCTGACAACGCAGTGTTCTTCTTTCTTCTTCAATACATCGAGTTGTGAGTTTGCGCTTGTCTCTTCTCTCTTCCTCTTCACTGATCCTTTCGTTTGTGCGCAATTTAACCATGTTCCCCAACCATAACGCGACCAAAAGGCTTTGTTCTTCTCGTTCGCTCCCAAACCGAGCTCCAAATAAAAACAGCAAAAACTTGGTGTATCCGCTGAATATTTACACGCGAGCAGTGCAAGACTTGCAAAACATACCACACTTTTGCCGCAGGAAATGCATTGCAAACAGAAGCGCGAGCAAAAATAGACAAACCACTGCCCCCCCCTCCTTGTTCGCCTTGGCGCGCAAAGCGTCAGCCTCACCACGCCAGTACTTATCATTACTGCGGTAGTGATTCAGAGGTACCCCAAGATAACGAGACGGGGAGTCGGCCCATACAAGACGCTCAAACAGAGCCGGAGTGGAAGGCCAATCCCCGTGCCAAAACCCGTTACATTTTTCAAAGTTAACAGAACTACATGTATGTTGGCAAAACGTTTCTGTTAACTCCACGGCTCTTTTTACAGTGTCTTTGTCAATACAAAAAATCGCCACGTCATCTGCGTACGACAAAATACAGACTTCTGCAGATTGTAACTTGAACCCTCTAATATAACTACTACGAATAATTTTTAAACAAAAGTGTTCGAGAAAAATACAAAAAAGCAAAGGTGAAAGAGGACATCCTTGTCGCACGGAAGAAAAAAGACTTATACACTCAGCGACATGTTTGTTAACCACGAGACGGGTGGCGCAATTTTGGTACGCAATACGTATATCTTGGCACAAAACTTAACCTAAGTTCACATGTTCTAAAATGGCAAAAATAATTTCATGCGACACACGGTCGAAGGCTTTTTCCAGGTCGACCTGTAACATGGCAACTCTTCCTTCCATAGTGTCACAACACTCCAGGATACTTTGGGCAGCATGCACGTTTGTTCAATTCAATTCAATTCAATCTTTTATTGACCGAAAAAAGTATACAAAATATTGAAAAAAGCATATGAACCCATAGCCGCTAGGCTAGTTCGGGCTCATTAACAAAATAACGCAAGAACACAGAGCGACAGGCATATGTCAATAGAAAGAAACAAAAGTACTCCTAATCATGTTGCTACAATATTAGATGCTAAACTCGGTTACCAATACCAAAGAAACGATGATGAGGATGAACGATGATCTAAGTAGATAAGAGGAGATAATGCTTCAGTGCTTTGCTAAAAGTATGCGAATTTCGAAGGTCGTTCGAAAGGGCGTTCCAGATTTTTGTCCCACAGAATTGAATTAGCCTTTCCCCGTAAACGTTGTGGCATTGTGGAAGGTTAAAGTGTCCAGACAAATTTGCTCTAGTTTGACGGAAACCTTTAAGGAGTATAGTTATAGGAAATGGGTTGTTAGAGGTCACTATTTCGTGAAACAGCGTGCCAATTTTATACTGTTAAAATGCCTCTGCCTTTTATACCACACGGTGTGGTCCGACAATATGGATTCTGACACTTTGCAATCTTTTCGCTAGTGCCTTCATCAAAATTATGTAATCTACATTAGTTAATGTGACAGGACGGTAAGAACCAACACATCGAAGCTTCAAGTTGTCGTCAATTCTGGGGACCAAAATCGTGTGGTGCACAAAAACGACGGGAAAAACATTTATGCAATATAAGCTTCGGGAAAAACACAATGTAAAAACCGGACTAGTTGGTCCTTAAATGCTTTATAGAACTCTGCTCCCAAACCATCAGGACCGCGTGACTTTCCCGGTTGCAAGTAGTCTATGGCCTTTTCAATCTCCCACAACAATATTGGCTGTTCTAATTTTCTCTTCCGTCGTCTGCTAGCTTCGGCATTAGCGGCAAATAACTTTGAAACCCATCTTTTTTTGGGCGCGCAATAACTAAAATCTCTCTATAGTAGTCTACAAACGCGCGTTTTATTATCTGTTTATCACTGGACAGAGCTTCCCGGTACACAATTTTGCCGACTTCATTTTTGCTCGCGTATTTTCTTTCTGTTCCTATGGCTCTTTTCGTGGGTATACCTCGCCGCGCGACAATCGTCTCCGCCACGCTTGCACCAACGCCCCCTTATAATGTTCGGTATCTAGATATTCAAGACGCTTTTTTTATGCTGATAATGTCGTCGAAAAAAAAAATCGGGCGATTGACATTCTTCTTGCATTCACTTTTGAAGCAGGCCATTTAACTGGCGTGTTTCTTTCTGTTGCTCGTGCTCCAATACACCAGGGCGCTCGATAGGTAACATTTTTGTTTCCTGTTTAAATAATTTCCATTTAACCCCAAAATCTTGCCTTCTCGCGTTAGATAAATCTAAGATTTTTGCGGACCGCCTTTACGAACAATTTATCTTCGAGAAGTTTTGCATTAAATTTCCACAACTCCCACACGAACTTCTTAGGAGTCTCTTTGGAAGGACAAATTTTAAAAGAAACAAGAGAAAGATCACTAAACGACACGTGATCTGCTGAATATTGCTGACACGCTGCAATAATCTCGGGGGAAACGTACGCTCTGTCTAATAGCGCATGACTTGCACCTCGAAAGTGCATGAACTGCACACTCCTGCCGCGTGACGCGCAGGGAGCCACATCCTCTAGTCTAATTCAGGACGCACATCCATATCGCTCAAAGATACAGTACTTGCGTCTTTATACCGCGCGCTATTGGATCTATCCTGCGGCGCTTGCACAGAGTTAAAATCGCCCAACAAAATACCTAACCTTTAAGTTTGAACATAGTTTTCAATGTGTTAGAAAAAAATTATACGCCCCTCCGCCTTATGAGGGGCATACATGCACTAACACGCTAACCTTGTAACAAGAGTAAAAAACTTATACCATACAAGGCGGCCCGAATCGCAACTAACGACTTGCTCTACGGTCCCCTAGACGTCTTTAGAAACAAAAGACACCCCCCGACGTCCTTACAGCGTGGCTAACACACACGTCATACCGCGACTCAAAAAACCGCACCATGCTCTCCGTTTGAGCCTCGCTTTCTATTTTCGACTCTTGCACCGTGACAATGTCTAGATCTTTTTTACGAACAAGCGGTTGACTTGACAATGTCGGCGTCTGGCACAGAGTCCACGCACGTTTAACGTGCGTGCACGCGAGCTCCTATCCAGATTCATTTAGGGTAAACTAGAAGCGCAGCTGGAGAGCATGCCTCAAACGGAGGAAGCTCGTTAAAGCCGCGACAAAGAGACTCACTGCGACAATTTTTAAGCGTTGTGACGGCGTAGTCCAGCACCATGTTCAGTACCGTCTCACTTTTCCACTTACACCGTGCTTTACCTTCACGACACGCCGGCTGTAGTACCACACTGCTGCAGGCTCCGTCGCACTGCCGTTGTTTCATCGCCTCTCGGGTGTCGACGTCCGTGGTGTCGTGTCCCTCGAAGTTCGCTGGAGACCACAGCTTCCTTTACTTTGAGTCCTTGCGTTGACAGGCGTCGACAGGTCATCGTGGTTTCCCTCCACGACTCTTTTTGGGCCCTTGTACGTTCCAAGTTTGATGACTGGTGTCTTCCTCTCTGGCGTCGCCCTGGGAGGATGACGCCTGGTCCCAGAGTCTTTTAGCAGGCTGGCCAGAATCCATTTCGACGTCCTTGTTCTCCGACGCACTGACGTCAGGGGTGAGTTGACCGCCTTCTCCGTCTCCCGTCGTGCATGCTACGAGCTGAGGGCTCCCTTCCTTGGGCGTAGGTGACTGCATAGTCTCCTTAGTGTTCGTCCTTGGTGCTTGCGGCGCACAGTCAATGACGCCCGTTCCAGTCACCGCGACTGGAGTATAGGTGCCCACTGGCGCTGGTGGTACCCCTTTGTCAGAAGATGGAAGCGCCGACGGAAGACCTCCGACTGCTTCCTCCGCTTCCGCGTCGTCCATCAGGAAGTCCGACTGGTCATCTTCTCTGCGGTCGCGCGCCATGGACGCGTATGTCATCACACAGTCCTCCGCCTCGTATCCGTACCGGTGGCATTCGGTGCAGCGGGGACGCGGCGAGTCCCGGCGTATATGCCCCGTACGCCTACATCGCAGCCATAGCGGGGCTTGCCCTGGGACCGGCACCTTACAGCTCTCGAGGCGGATTTCGTGCGGATGACTCTCGACGGTGTAGCCCTCCTTCAGGGTCAGGCGGACTGTACTGGTGTTGGACTCCACTGTCTCGAAGTCCTTTTCGCGGAAAAAGTCCCTAGTGATTTCGTTGACGTTTCCGTAGCGCTCCATCTCCTTTTTTACCATGCAGTTTGGGACGTCGTAGGGCACCCAGTGAAGCTTGAGCTTCAGTGCCATGCTCGACGGGTCGAGCACGAGGCACCGCCCCCTTTCACGGTTAGTTCTTTGGCGTCCACTAAAGTTTGTTTTGCCGCCAAAGAGTGCAGACGCAGCAACCAGACGTGGTTCATCTGATGGGGTCCAGTGGACGCCAGGTCTTTCTGCACGTCCAGACGCTGTAGTACTTCCCGAAAGACTAGGATCCGGTACAGACACAGCCTTACATCAGAGTGAAAAAAGGCCTTGGTTATTACGTAACCGGTCGACAGAGGTGGTAAGATAATCTTGTAATCTTCGGCAGATTCAGGAACAGAGATACCGCGGCGAGGCGTGGCCGTAATCGCCGCTCCGACGGAGCTCATGATTACACGACCGTTGCGCTCGGCTGCCGGAAGTGGAATCCATTCGGCCACGCACGCGCTCGCTCGGCGACGCGCGTGGCAATAGGGAGTTTTCGTAGATCGTTTCCGCTGTTTCGCAGCGCTCTCTGCAACCAGCTACGCTAGCCGGAGCTCTGCAGTCAAGGCCATCGGCGCGCCGGCCAGTGTTGGGTAAAGTACATCTAAAAGCTACTTCAAGTAAAGTGCAAAGTAAATGGGACGTGATGTACTTTAAGTAAAGTAGTAAGTACACTGGGTGCAATGCACTTGAAGTAAAGTACTATAAATAGAATGTACTTTCAAAGCAAAGTACAAGTATTTTAATACAATATTTCATGATGTCCTTTAGTTCCCCTATACACGTTTGCAAGTCCGGCTTCGGGGCACTGCCATCTTGCTCACTGGGGTGCGCTTGGACGCGTCCTAATCCGATTTCGAAGCCTTGCTAAGGCGTCATAATCCGATTATGTCCGCGCCCGAGCGCACCCGACTGGACAAAATGGCGGGACCCTGAGACGGCTTGCAAACGTGTATACAGTGATTTTTTAACTGGTATGCATTAGCCAGGGGTAATCAGGGTGCATGACCTATTTTCAAAAACAACGGCGAACATTTGATAAAGTGAAGTGGCCACAGAGTAGTTATTTTTAAGAATTGAGCTAAATTCAGAAGTCCCTCTTCTGAATTTGGTACCGCTTGCACTGGATTTTCGCACCCAAGGGTGTTATAGACTGGGAGAGAGCATGACGTCAGTGAGTGTGCGAGCGAGCTGGTGATAATTAATCATAATGTGATACCTGAGATTGAGGTGCAAAAAAAAATTGAGGAACTTTCAAGTCGAAGGAAAAGATAAAAGAGAATGTCTCAAAACATTGTGACGTGTTCCTCTGTTGTCTTTGTCTTCGACTTGAAAGTTCACTTATTCCGCACCACAGTTTCAGGTGCCAGATTATGAATAATTTTGCCCTCATAATATTTTAAACCTCCTCACTTGCGCTGAACGACCGAGAAGTAGCGAGAGTTCAAAAAGCTACTGGAATGCCGCCCCCAGAACAAGCGGAGTGATGCGTCGTCTGCT
>JAZHYW010021179.1:0-11425 GCA_037355805.1 Ixodes ricinus | reverse complement strand
GTACTTCGTTCCAGTTACGTAATGCTGGTTAACAATGCAGGCTCGCTTCTGACCTCCGCAACTCTTTACACTACACTTTCAGAAGAGGCGGAAGAGTTCGCCATTGCTCTGGCGATGACCAACACCTCCGCCACCACAATCCTTAGCGATTCCAAAACAGCTGTCCGTAATTTCATGAAGGGGCGAGTTTCCCCCTACACCCTACGCCTTCTCACTAAACACCCTCCTCACCATTCCGTCCATCTCATCTGGACCCCTGCGCACTCCTCCCTTCCTGGCAACGAGGCCGCCCACACTTCCGCCCGAGGACTCACCGACCGGGCTGGGGACCCCGCACCTCCTGGGATGGAGTTTCGCACGGCCCGGGACCGATTGGTCACCTTTCACGAGATCACTAACCATTATCGACTAAGGCGGCGCATCTACCCTCCCCCACACCCTTCCCTACCTCGAGCTCAAGCCACTACGTGGCGACAGCTCCAGACCAACTCATACCCCAATCCAGTCCTCTACTCCCATATACACCCAGGCCTCTTCATCCCCTCTTGTGCGCTATGCCATGGGAGGGCAGACCTAACCCATATCATTTGGAACTGCCCGAAGGACCCTTGGTCCGACGGGCCTGGCATTGCTACCCTGGGGCAGTGGGAGGCCACGCTGCTCAGCTCGGACCCGGTCCTTCAGGACAGGGTCACCCAACGGGCTGAGTGGGTCGCTGGGGTCCATGGACTCCTAGCCACCAGGCGGGGATAAGCTCCCTATCCTGCCCGCTCAACAATCACCCTAAGACAAATAAAGTTTTTCCTCCTCCTCCTCCTCCTTCAGCTCTAACTGTTCGAAAGCAAAAATCTAAAACAAATGGAACTTCACACGCGCGTTCCTCGGACGCTTTATTTTGGTTATTTACTTCAAATCTTTTCTATCGGGAAGGCGAGCACGTGCAGCGCGTGTACCTACGTTCCCAACGTTCCCTTTGATGCTTGTCTAATTTAGCGAAAGGTTATCCGTGCTTCAGAGTGAAGGCGCGAGCTCTCGCGAGCAACGCAAAGCTCTTGCGTACGGTCAAACAATTCTTTTGGCAGCATTGGTGTACTGCGGAAACTACTCTCACCTTAAAAGATAAGGCGAAAAAATAGTTCACGCGAGGACAAACTCGTTCTTTACATGCTCATCGGTCAGCTGACCCTTCCAAAGTTCTCAGTAGAGTTGCACGATGAGAGTGCGAAGAAAAGAAAGAGAAAAAAATGAGAAAGGGTGAAAGGAAAAAGAAAAAAAAAAGAGAAAGGGAGGACTGAAGTCCTGAGCTCACGACTGCACGCATGGCCGAAGTTCGTAATGGCAGTCCGTGACCGTGAATAAAAATGTTGGCGGCGTCGGTCAGCGGACCGTCGTGACGTAGCCTATTGTCGGCGACGGATGTCGTGATGCCACTGGAGGGGCGCCTGCGAAGGGAAAAGGGAAAGAAGGGAAGGAGGTAGGCATAGCGTAACGTTGGGCAGAGTACGGACGCCGCTATGACCGGTGTTTCGCCTAGCCCATTGTATGGGCGTGGCCTGTTGGTGTTGTTTTTACGTCCAGCTGTGGGCCTGCCTTGATTCGCTGATGGTCTAACGAACGGAAAGGGGGAGGAAGGGGGGCGTCTGATGGTTTTTAGCTTTTGTATTATTATTATTATTTTTTTTTTACAAATTGGGCGTTACGTTTGTTTGACCAAGTTGTGGCAGGCCAAGGGGAACCCCAAGCAAGTACATAGGCGATCGGCAAGCTGATTAGGCTGTCTGGTGTGTGACACGTTCCTGCCTAAATAAACAAAACAAAAAAGAGACCAAAAAAGAAAAAGAAAAGACAAGGAAACGGTGAGGGTAGTCATGTGTTGAGGCGACTGAAGAATTATGAATGAAGTTGAGAAAGATATTTTTCTTTCGGGTTGGGGGTGCAAGGGGGGGGGGGAGGTTAATTGAGATTTTTGTGAGGGCAAGAAATGCGTCGCAATAGCTTTCATGTGGTCTATGTCAATTACTGACGGCCGGAGAAGTGGTGGATGTTATTTATTTTTATTTCTGGCATTTGTATTTATCTTAGTGCGCCTAGATGTGCTCATTGCTGATTATAAAGGTTAGTATAATTAAAATAGTATATTTGGAAAACGTTTGAAGGTACAGGTGCTCCTTCTCGTTTTTGACTGGGGTCACAAAGTACTCGCTCTTGGTTGTTAATCAGCGACTGAGGCTCATGTCGTTGAGCCGATGTTTCTCCTGAGCGTGCACGTGCGTCGTTCACTCGCGTACTCACCAACAAGTCCGGCTGCCTGATCAACTTCTCGTTCGGCTGTTATGGATATGCAATGCCGGACTACATGTCAAGTCCCCCGAACCGCGGCGGGGCATATTACGAAATTATTCCGAAATGCGCCATGAGCCGAGCCTACCGTCGAACTAAAGCACGGCAGGTGCCATGTCTACAATATGAGTCACGTTTGTTCCTAAGATATTTCGGCAATGCTGCCTATCCCGAATTATTTCAAAGTAAACTTCAATTACAGCAACCAAGGCGCTTCTCGAAGTTCATAAAGATCACAGCAAAATGCAATTCTCAGAGAAGGGATCAGAAATAGAGCACCCTTTTCTGACTTTTTGGCTTCCAAAACTTTCCAAGTACCTTGGAATGTAATTCTATTACTTTTTTATGTATTTGTACTCTACTCAAGATAATCTGTACTAAAAGTAACTTAAATACTACTCTAAATACGTTCTTAAAGAGCTATTTAGTGTCTTATCTTAAATACTTTTGTTGAGTATGTGGCACAACATTGGGATTTCGACATCGGGTGCTTTCTTGCACCACCCATAAGTTGAACGAACAAATTAAAAAGAAAAATAGTCCATATATATATATATATATATATATACCGTACATATATCGGGGGATCCGCCCACTCCATTTTCACTGGAAACTGGGTTAATCTAGACATGGCCGTTCGTCCGGTCAAGTCGGGCGCCTAACGTGTTATTTGGAGAATTACCAAATTTGGAAGACGTTAATAGTGGGCGCCGGAACAAAGTGGGCGCTTCTGTGGTGCATTTTTACTGTAGTGTGCTGTTAATTTCGGCCGTCTTGCGAAGAAACAAGTCACCGGTTAATTCTGCATTTCAATTTATGATGCGGGTTATAGGACGCAAAACATAGGCTCGTCAAACTTCCCGTTTTGGGGTAAATTTCGGAGGAATCCGGACATTTCGGTGAAGGGCGTTTCGGTGCGGTCTTTTCGATGCACGAAGTTTTCGGTGCAAGGACATTTTGGTGCATGAACTTTTCGGTGTAAATATGGGTTTTGATTTGTTTTCCTAAATTTCAAGAAACACGACATAAAATAGCATTGATACCAACGGCTTAATTGGGTGAGCGAGACGAGAGGTCCGAAATGTGTCGGCTTGCGACGCAGCCAACACTTATCATACTTCTCATATCATCATATGCTTGCCGTGTATTATTCCTCAAACTACAGGGTGCCGTGATTTTCCCGAAATAAATCACGCCTGAAAACATAGCCACGTTATCCTTGTCGCGCCACTCAGGCGTAGATCTACGTAAATACCGAATATCCCAAGTAACGCGCCCTGATTTTTTTTTCTTCAAAAGTTGGTCGCTCTATGTCAATTTAACCAACTGTATGTGGTTAGCAAGCGTCTTGCGAGAGTCGCAGTATTTTGTAATAAAGCCTAATTAAAAAAATTTAAGGAATAATTACCTTATTTTTTAAATGTTGTATGAAGAGCCGAAATGCCAATGGGAAAGTTTAGAGCTCCCTGAGAAATACACGAATTAGCTGTTTGCAACATGATACGGTTCGCGTTCATTTTTTTTTTTGACCATTAAAAAAGTTTGTGAAATTGTCAAAATACCTTGATAACGCCCCGCCTCATCATGAACGTAATTTCAATTGTCACAGACTTTCTTTGTAAGCCCCCCCCCCCCAAAAAAAAAAAAAAAAGAAGCACGCAAGACGCATTCACCAGGCTTTATTTATTTCGAAAGCAAAAGCCCATATGTTTATATACCGGGTATTTCAGAGAAAGCTTTCAACAAATTGCCAACGATAGGATCGTTGAAAAACAAAACAAAAACCTATTTTTGAAAACCAACTGTCGCCGGGGACGCCAGGAATTTAAAAAAATATATAAAAATTCGCTATCGAGTTAACAAAAATTTGCTAATTAACCTTCTAATTAGCGACGTTTAGGTCCATGTTGCAATCAAAATTATGAAGGCTACTACAATGGAGGGCTAGAGCAATTTACGGAAAGTAAAAGGAAGCAACCGGCTTGGAGATATTCGCCGCCAAACTTGGCGCTGTAATGGGTGTGATAAGACAATTGCGTGAAGTGATATCAAATTTCGGAAATCATACCCATATACAGCCCAAAGTTCGTCGGCGAATATCTCCCCTGTTGCTTCTTTTTACTTTCCGTAAATTGCTTTAGCCGTCCATGGTGATAGCCTACAAAATTCTAATGGCCACATGGACCTAAAAGTCGCTAATTAGAAAGTTAATTAGCACATTTAGTTAATTAAATAGCGATTTTTTTTGCAATTCCTGGCGCCCATTGCGGTAAAATTTAATTTACACAAATAGTTTTTTTTTCAGCGGCCCTATCATTAGGGTTATAATGTAATTAAATGCAAAGGTGCAAGCGAGCTGGACAAGAATGACGCAAATAATCCCTGGAGAAGGGGAACAAGAGGGACAAAGGACAAACACAAATCTCCAAGCACAGCATAATCCCTCTCCAGGGATTATTTTCGTCATTCTTATCGTTAGGATTTTTTTTTAAGCTTTTGTTGAAACACCCGTATAAGCATAGTTGTAAGCAGTTCTTTTACGGCCAGCAATATCGTTATGGCCCGAAAGGAGAGTTGACTCTAGATCATACACAGCCGCTGCTATTTTCGCACGAGAATTAGTAAACATTTGATCTTAGATAAAATAAATTTAGTATTCAATTTATTCGGCTTGTTTCCTTCATTCAAACCGATATTTGATTTGATTACAATTATTCGGTACTCGCACACCCCAACATTATTCTGTAGTGAGCCACATCTGATCAAATACTTTTTTTCGTCGTGCGAGGTTATTCAACACAGCGGAAATGGGCTCCGCAAAAGGCGCCTGAGTTTGCGAAAATGACTGGCGAATTAAATTGAAGTTCGAGTTTATTTTCCTCTATGCCACCCCTAAGCTAGGCAGAGAGCTGCCAAAGCTTTATCTTCAGAAATTAGGTGTGTGTGTGCGTGGTGTGTGCGTGTGTGTGTGTGTCGTGTGCGTGTCGTGTGTGTGTGTGTGTGTGTGTGTGTGTGTGTGTGTGTGTGTGTGTGTGTGTGCGTGTGGTGCGTGTGTGTGTGTGTTGATTGTGTGTTGTTTGTTTGTTTGTTTGTTTCTCGCTGGATTAGCCGGCTAAGAGGGTTTTATTTTCAAAGTGCTGAAAGGAACAGCAGAACGATGGCACTGACATAATGCAGCTACTCTTTGTGGACCATTTATGCTAGGGGTTGCCAAGCTGCGACTCTTTGGGTGTTAAAGTGCGGCTCGCGGCTTCCTAGTAAACCTACCTCCCCCTCCCCTTCCCCGCCTCCCTCCCGGCCACACTAGCACTTCCCCAAGAAGAGAAAAGGAACGCGTTTTAAATTGAAAGACTGCGGGTTGCGGTTTGGTAGTCTGGTGCTACTGCTACCATACGTACATTTGAACTGCATTTGGACTCGGAGAGATCTATCTAAAGTCGTTCAGGTTTCATTTATGCCTCTAAAAAAAGTTTAGACCCCCCCCCCCCTTTTTTTTCTTTCTGCCTTTCCTCTTCCAGGTGGCACTTCGGAGGTTTAGTGGTTTTGTTTGCGGCTCTTAGGTCGGGTCAGCCTGGCCACCCCTGATCTATGCGGACAGCGGACGTTCACCTCTCGAGTGGGTCAGGATAGCTTGTTTTCTGTGCTTGACGGACCGGAAATGACCATTTCGACGACAGCGTGCATTACGAGCGCAAGGTTTTGTTTTCGCGAGTTTGCAAAGGATGTTAAAATCTTTGCTGTGATTGTGAAGGGCTTCCTGATGCCCTGGAAACGAAGTGGTTCGGGGTTTGGAAGCACCACGCCGATCAAGGAAGAACATAGTTGTTATTTTGAAGATGGGGTGGGGTCGTCGAAAGCCCTACCGCTTGCAACCCCCTTCATGTTTGTGTCTTTGTTTGTAAGCACGGCTGTTTTCTATTGTCTGTTCAACTGAGCCATCAGTTGTGGTCGTTGTTGCCTATGAGTTTTAGTAGGCCGCAGCTTTATGTAACGCTGCTGAATGCACTTCTGAGCGACATTCACAACAGATAAGAGATGTGGCCTAAACTGTCCGGAGGAACGTTTCTTTTTTTTTTACGTATTTAGTTTTTCTTTTATTTTTTAAATAGCTTATATTTAGAGTCTGTAAGAACCATGCTTGGTAAGAAACGTTAACAGCGTGTTTTATGTATCGATTTATATTACAAAACGTGCGACGCGTGACGGATGGGAAGAACTTTAATTTCTCCTGTCAGGTGTGCTAAACAATTGATGCTACGATTTCGTGGCGGACGAACATTTGAATATATTCCCAATTGTTCTGAGCTATCACACAGAAACAACTTCTCAAGTTTTACGAAAAAAACAGTGAGTGTACAGGCGAGCTGGTGGATGTCGGTCATGTTGAAAATAACCCGAGACCGTGATAGAAGTTGGGATATTTAGTGGAATAAAAAGGACACAGAAAGAAGGACGTCTCAAAGTTCCACGAAGTTTTTAATCTTTTACTTGGGTAATTCTCAACACTCTCCAGCTTCTTGCTCTTGGGGCTTTCATACACGGATTACCAATGATAAAGCCCATACCCTAACAGAATACGCCGAGAACGCCTCTATCGAACCAACGCGTAAACACGATGTGATACGTCTAGTACGTAAATTGGAAAAGAGACACCGGCAAACGAACCATAACGTCCAACGCCTCCAATCCTCACGCTGGATGGTGCTGCGCCTAACAAAGTCACTTAGGTCGTATACCAGTAAGTTACCGTAAAATGGATGACCAAGTCTATAAAATTATAAAGTGCGAAAAATGATTTATTCTAGCTAAAATAGCGCTTATTACGTCTAGAGAAAGCTAGATGAATATCGTGATTTTGATTGGCCGAGCACCGAAAAGTCATCATCACCGAAAAGTCCGTGCATAGAAAAGTCCGTAAACAGAAACGTCCGTGCACTGAAAAGTCCGTGCACCGAAAAGTCACCACACCGAAAAGTCCGTGCACCGAAAGAACGCACCGAAACGCCCATGGACCTTTCGGTGTAGGACATTTCAATACACGGACTTTTCGGTGCACGGACTTTTGGTGTAAATATGAGCTTCGATTTGTTTCCTCAAATTTCAAGAAACACGACGTAAATAGCATTGCTACCAACGGCTGCATTTCGGGAGCGAGACGAGAAGTACGAAATGTGACGGCTTGCAATGCAGCCAACACTTATCATACTTCTGATATCGTCATATGCTTGCCGTGTATTATTCCATTGCTCTACAGAGTGCCGTGATTCTCCCCAAAATAAATTATAACTCAGAACATAGCCACGTTTCCCTTCTTGCGCCACCCAGACGTAGATCTACGTAAATACCGAGTATCCCAAATAACGCGCCCTGGTCTTTTTTTCTTCTAAAAGTGGATCGTTCTATGCTAATGAAACCAAAGTTATGTGGTTAGCAAGCGCCTTGCGAGAGTTGCAGTATTTTGTAATAAAGCCTAATTAATAACATTTTAGAACTAATTACCTTATTTTTTTAAATGTTGTATTACGAGCCAAAATGTAAATGGGAAAGTTTAGAGCTCCTTGAGAAACAGACGAATGAGCTGCTTGCAACGTGATACGGTTCGCGTGCATTTTTTTTCTGACCAGTAAACAAGCCCGTGAAACATGACAAAATACCCGATAACGCGCCCGCCCCAATGCATAAACGTAATTTCTATTGTCACAAACTTTCTTTGTAAGCCGAAAAAAAAAGAAGCACGCAAGACGCATTCACTACGCTTTATTTCTTTCGTAAGCAAAAGCCCTCATGTTTTATATACCAGGTGTTTCAGCGAAGGCATCAACGAATCGCCAACGATAGGATCGTTGAAAAACAAAACAACGGACGTTATCAAACGCGGAGACGACTGCAAAAGTCAGCAAAAGCTTCCTAAAGCACTCACTCTGCTAAGCCGAATGAGTGTCTCGCACAAAGCGCTACGTGTCACTTGGTGTCACAGCAGACATCCATCACGTGATCAAGCGTAAAAGACTTGCGAGACTCTCAAACAGATGCCAAAAATCAACACCACCGATTTTCTTCGCAAACGAACCGTATGCTGAGCGCACAGTTCGTCTGCTTCTTTTGCAGGAGTTGCGGTGACGTTAGAACGCCGATCTGTGATTGGCTCTGATTGAAGGGTAGTGGGTAGACCTCAAAGCAAGCTGTCTTGAGGGTCTACCACTATCCTTCTGTCAGAGCCAATCAGAGCTCGGCGTTCTGTCGTCACCACTGCCCCTGCAAAAGAAGCAGACGAACTTGCGCTCCGCATACCCTCCACAGATACATGGCTAGCGTGTGTGTGGTTCGATAACTTTCTTAAGAATGCCTAGTTCGTGCGTGGCGCAAGAAGAAGCCATCTTGCTCTCTACTGCGAATACTTACTTAACACAACTAGTGCGCTGTCAGAAGCGACGTGCCGCGTATGGAGACGCTTTGCACGTGCGCCCGATTACAGCCGCCATTGCTGACCTTGTCTTCTCTTACCCAGATGCCCAGCCAGTGAAGCGGGCGTTGACAAGCTCCCACAAAGGCCAATGCTGGGAAGAAGGACACGAGTAGAATCTAAGACGAGCAATAACCTGCCCTGCTGTGGTCACGATGAAGTGCAAGAAACGGAATAAGAGGAAACAAAAATTTTAAGATCGGTTATGACGGCGTCCGTGCACAGCTGCTGCAACAGCGTCGACACATGCCCCAAAATCTACTGCGGCAAGAACAAGAAACCGCTGACAAAGTGCAATCGATATACGGCGCCAGCACAAGGGACTGTAGCACCGCATTATGGAACCTGCCTTAAAGGCTGACGACGACTCGAGATTCTGCAAGGCAGAAGATCCTCCTTACCATGGGGGAGGAGGAAACAGGCAGCGGTGGACGGCGTAGAAGGGGGACAGGAGGAAGCGAGGAAAAATGGAAGCGCGAACTGGTCATCGGTCTTAAGACGTAAACTTACGTTCGCTGTACGATTCTTGCGATTTCTTAACATATTCAATCAAATATTTTATTTGTGTTCCGCGCAAGCACTACAAGATCGGCTGGGTTAAAAGCAGGGAGTCGAAACGGTCAATATTCTGGTTCATTTTGGCTTCCGGTTAATTGCTTTGCATTTTGTTCCGGTTCGGTTCTGGTTGAGTGATACTTTTGAAATAACGATTCGGGTTACCGGTTCTGCAAAGCGCGAAGCCGTTCAAGCTGGTTCATGAAAAAACGAAAAAAGTACACAGCTACCAGTCGTTAAGAGAATGAGTTCAACACAGCGTCATCTTCATTAAAACATAAATAATTAGGTCATCAGAAGCCGTGTTGCGGAAAAAAAGAGACAGCAAAACACATATATGCTCACAGTTTTATGAAAATTGCGGGGCTATACAGGGGCTTGGAAACAGTACCAAAGTATACAGCACCCACATCTGAGGTCAATCAGCCAGCATGCACAGTGACACCGTGAACGGTAGCACGTACCGTACTCGCAAACTACCCACAAAAACAAATTAGTCGTCAGTTGTTTAGACAGCAGGAGTTCAGTCTGCCGGAGTATGGCGACATTGTCACCCACTGTAGATAAGACATCTATCCAGTGCAGTGCGACTGCTAGCCTGGGGCCTTTAACGAGAGTCACGCAGTACTGATTCACGACGTCACGCCGGTACGATGCTCATCAAGATCGAAAGGGCAAACTATCAACACCACACGCCCGAACGACTTGCTCGAACGGCTGAGTTGAAGAGGAGAAGACATTGTAGACTGGTCGAAAGACGATTAAAACAAAAAAGGACATAAAAAAGAAAACGGGCGACTTGCTATTTCTAGAAAACGCACACACACACACACACAAAAAAAATTGTCTTCGAGCAGTGTCTAGGGTTTCGGGTGACTGGTGTTCCAGGCTACCGGCGCCGCAGTGTCGCGCTCTTCGCGGCTTCGCCCCTTGGCGCCTCCAGATTTCGTCACAGAGGAACGAATGCGCTGACGGCTGTAAACTTTTTGTTTTTATTTTGATGTTTATGTTCGCTTTCTTTCCCTTATAGGAACGCTGCTCAGAATCTTAGAAGCAATAAAGATAAAATAAATACACACATACACTAACACACATAAATATCTATTTAGCCTCTCGGCATAGTCAGATATAATCCGTTTCACCTTACGATGTACCGCGATGGACGCTACGAGCTACACGAGCCAATCCATAGTTCGTAGCTTGTCTCGTGACTTCGCGCTCCCCGCGTCGCTCCGCCCAACCGGAAGGACACGTGACACCCTACCCGAGCTATGCATTGGCTCCGGTGGCTCGTAGCGTCCTTTGCGGTCCATGCGTAAGGTGAAACAAAGCATAGAAGTGAACGCCTCGAAACCGACTCGCCGACGCCAATTCGTGCTGCACATAGACGTGAAATATACTTATTTGTTTCATTATTACTGAGCTGTCTCCATGTCGTCGCTGCTTTTTGTTTGGTTAAAACTGAGCCGCTGACGCCACTGTCGCGAATATTTAATTGACTTCGCTGCCGTCACTCGCAAGAAGGCGCGTGGCTCACATTTTATTACGCTGAACCGTTTCCAATGAACTGGTAACCGCCACATGAGATTACGGTTCTGTTTCGGTTCGGGTTTAATATCGAATTTTTGATTTCGGTTACAGTTTTGTTCGAGTTCAGTTAAATATTGTCACGAATGACAATTGATGAAGCGATGATAACTGCAGAAACTAAACTTTTATTGGGGGCGAACTTGTGCCCGAAACAAAAAGGGAAAGAAGAAAACAGCAGAGCGTCGCGGGGGTCGATGTCGGCGACACCGCAGGATCGAGCGCTAGGGCGAGACTGACTGCGAGCTTGCCACGCGGAGCCCCTTTAGTACACGCGTGGGCTTCTCGAACAATCGATGTAGAAGGTTTACGTATAGAACATTCTAACCGCGAACATGCAACAGAATTCTCGGATTTACCAGCACAGTAAATTGCAAAAATAAATAAAAGACGCGTCATGCCCAGAAATTGAACCCTGGCTCTTCGCGTGGGAAGGAAGCACGATAGCCGCTAGGCCACGGCCGTGCCTTATTTTTTTTT
>JAZHYW010021178.1:0-11115 GCA_037355805.1 Ixodes ricinus | reverse complement strand
ATTATTATTATTATTATTATTATTATTATTATTATTATTATTATTATTATTATTATTATTATTATTATTATTATTATTATTATTATTATTATTATTATTATTATTATTATTATTTTGCGTTGTGCGGCCTTTCGCGGCGGCGGTCCTATGGGCTCTCACAGGCAGCGCAGGTTCTGCCGCGTCCTACCTCCTATATCATGTTACCGCCAAGGTTGTAGGCTGATCTGTTTGCAAAGTCTCTACGGTTGCTTACTTTACGTCGCGTACACGGAGACGATACACGGCGGCTGTTGAAAGAGGCACCGCGAAGCGTGTGACAGTTTCGATCGCTTCGGCCCACGCGCATTTTTGGGCCGGTTGTATAAACATGCGTTATGAATTTTCCCTTCAAAACTACCGTCCACCTCTGTGCTGTCAATTTTTTTCCCTTACCACCCCGCAGCATTTTTACGCTTTGTAAAAATAATGAAATTGTCAAGAATAGGTATGTTAGCTTCGATTTGGCCGGATTTCTTGCTTTATAACTTCAAAGCCACAAAAGATCTTGCGCTATGTTTTTACAGATTTCGTTAGTACATATCATAAACGTTAATTTCGGAGAGCTAAAAAAACATTTAAGATGGCCTAAAAAAAAATCAAGGTAATGCATATTTAGTAAAACGCCCCTGTTTGAGCAATTCTTGCATATTCCTCCCGCTTACCAGGAAAACAATATTTCACGCGAAGATGTAATATATACAGGGCAACAGACTGCCAATTTTTGAATACCTTAGCTGTTATAGGTACGGAGAAAAAAATAACCCAGAGCGTTATTGCGCAGTGTGCCGTATTGGCGCTTTTTTTTTCTCAAAATAACGATACTCGGTGATTAATACTTTTATCAATCCTTCCTATGTCTAATTTGTCTATAAATATTTGCAGACCCGCAGCCAGAACTGTTTTTTTGGGGAAGCCGCCCGAAATGCCAATATCGCGCGATACACAAAAAACGCGGACATGACAGAGGGTGCTTATAACTTTTACTCGCAAAAACGATTTAAAAAAAAACAACAAAAAAACAAGGATTAGGTTTGTTTTTGTGGGCACGAAGCGAGCAAAATATATTTCTTCCATCAAAGTTAAAAATGGTCGCCGGACATGGTTGTTCGACCTTATCTGAAAACGCCCTGCAAGGTTGCCGTTTTTCGTAAAACGATCTGAAAGTAACTTTCTTCTGAAGCTGCGTCGATTTCTGACGCCAGGATGTGAGGATCGAAGCGACAGAATGATAATCCTGGCTGCGTTGGCTTGAAAAGAACGGGAATCCCCGACATCCAGTCTTTCTTGTACGTTCTAAAAGTAAATGGTGCTCCGTCATCATTTCCATCGTTTTCCATTTCGTTCAGTGGGTAGGTCGAAGGGACCTCGTCGCCTGCATAGTCCATGTCTTTGCGTGGTCTTTTAACTGAGTGATCACCACTCAGTGAGGTGCTAGGCACAAAGATAAATGATTCTAGAGTTCGAGGCTGTCGGCATTCATCAGGATGGGTTGTTGCGGCATTTGGTATGCAAGAAGCCTGTAGCGTCATGTGTAGAACCGTGGAACGGGTCGACCGCCCACCGGCGGAATTTGCCGCTGCCTGCTGCCTAAACGATTTTAAGCAGCGGGCAGGAGACCTTTTTGACCTACGGTGTAACATCACATTAGAATAGCAAATCTATTTTCTCCCAGATAGGTGGAAATGCCGACAGAAACAAGTAAATTGTGCGCTTGCCTGCCGTCGTCGTCTTCTTCCACTTTCTGCATGTTGTCCCTTCCTTTTATGGGTCTTTATTTTTTTGTTTGTCCCCCTGTCGCAGGTTAATGTATGTCAAGATTAGGTGCTGAATATGTTGGTCGTGCGGGACGGTGCACTTTGAAAATGGCGACAGCGGGAAGCAAAGTCAGGGAGAGAGAGGGTGTACGCATGCGCAGAAGCATATACTGGAAAACAGGTGCATCGTGCTTCTCCGGAAATCACTACAAAAGTACTTTCATTATACAGATGTGTCCCTAAGGTTGGTAATGCACTTTCTTTCGGTCCTACCATCTTTTCTTTGGGTTAGGGTCTGGGGGCTTCGATAGGTGGCACGGACTGTTTTTCTTTTTCTTTTGTGGTAAACTGATTTTCTGCGTTGAGTAAACCGCATCCCCTCAAAATGGGCAGAAGCTCCAGTTCGAGGTACCCTTCGATATCATTGTTGCCACTCTTCCTAGATGGTGCTACGTAGTCTCGTCATTGAATCTTGCCTTCTCCCACTCCGACGTAATGGACGTTTGCAGGTACGGCCTCTGGGCGCCGCCATCTTGCTGCTGGTGTGGGTAGATCGTCTGTTTGACTATCAGACGATCTACTCGCCCCAGCAGCAAGATCTCGGCGCCCATAGGCCGTACTTGCCAACGTATATACTTTGAAAAACTCTAATTAAAAAAAGAAAAGAAGAAAAAGAAAACTAGAATTATATATACGGAACAAACCTGCGTGTGCGTTTGTTTCGTGCCCACAAAAACGAAATTTTGAGCGGACAGTCACGCGGATTGAACGCTCTTAAACAGTAATAACTTTACTTTAAAAAAACAAAAATAAAATAAAAAATTCTCAGCCAAAAGCATCCACAGCTGAAAGCAACGTGAAAAGAAAAGATGCGATATTACGAAAGCGCGGGTTAAGAAAGACAGCTCAAGATACTTGATAAGCATGCATTATAGATAGGTAGGTGCACATATATATATATATATATATATATATATATATATATATATATATATATATATATATATATATATATATATATATATATATATATATATATATATATATATATATATATATATATATACATTTCTTCTCAGAGTGTCAAGTTACGAATCTAGTATCTTTTTTGACAGTTCGTTCCTTTGGTCGAAAATCCGTCCCACTTCGTGGTATCGGAAAGTTTCTGAAGATACATTGTTTAGTTTGTTTTCGTCTTTCTCTCTATTTGTTTGTTCCTTTTTGCGACCAAGAGTTCGATACTTGGTGAAAAATGGGATCGCCACCCTGAATATGAAATTTGCGATCATCGCTCTTCTCGCGTATCCATCGGTACTATATGGTCTCTTCGCGCATGCGCAATGATGAAATGCGAATACTGTATATATTCTAAAGCCGTGTAAGAAACGGAGACGGCAGTAGATGCAGTGTTGGTTTGATTGCGGATATCTATTTCTTTTTCGTATTACGCGAAAAAAAAGAGAACTCTCGCGCTTTTATATTTTAGCGGATCATGCAGTGAGTAAATCACAAAGGTCTAGGCAATGCCTCTAGGGAACGACGACGAGCTAAAAAAAATATTTTTCAAAGTACGGCGACCTTAAAGTTACCCTCAGAAGGTTTTTGAGATGGCCTAAATGTGGCGATAACTCACTTTTCTGGCTCTAAGCATCCTAGAAAATGCCTAAATCATGACGATACGCGGCCAATTTCCTCATTAAAAAAGCAATCAAAGATCACAACACACTGAGGTCACTCTCCGGCGATGGGAGCAGAATGTTCGAAAACCAGGACCACTGTCAGCCAATAGCGAGCGAAGGATCCTCGCGTCTCCGGCGGTGGAACTGCGGAATAATATTTCGGATGCGCGCGTCTCGTTGCCCGTACAGCCCGGATTACGCTTTCAACCCAGACTTGTACGTAACGCGTTACAAGTAATGGATTACTGCAACCGATTACATTTTACTCGTAATTTTGAAGCGCTTCAGTTGCTTCCTTTAGAGTAACGATCATCGCAGTTGAATTACTTTTTCTTTTTCGTTGTAATCGATTACAAAATGTACACTACAATTTTCTCAAGCTTATTTTTTTCTATGAGGGGGGGGACGCGTGAGGGGTTAGATGTGCTGGAGTCACTCAGCTCTGGGCAACGATCAATTCTTTTTCTTTTTCGAAACCACTGACGCCTGGATGTCGAGAGATTACGTAGTGCCACTTCACAATAGCTTCGTTGTTGCGATCTGTGTTTTTTTTTTTTTTGTACGGCGGAGAATAATCACGCATACGGTTATGAAAATTACCTGGATTTCTAGGATGCTTAGAGCCCGCAGAGTGAGGAGTTATCGTCATATTTAGGCGATATCAGAAACCTCCTCAGGGCACTTTTAAAGCCGCGGCCACAGCGCTGATACACCGTACAACAAAAGACACGGAGTTCTCCGCGGAGATTAGTGAGAGATTTATCCGCGGACAAGCCTTAAGCACGTTCCAGTCATGAATGCTTCGAAAATACGTGTGCAGACAGTTTTGTACGACTAATGCGACAGGACCGCCATAGAAGAAAGAATCTCAGTTTAATTCAATTCAATTCAATTCAATTGATCTTTACTGAATCCAGTTTAGAGAAGGAAACGGAAAAAAGCTACATTGCGTAGCTTTTTTCCTTGTTTTTTTCTCTTAAAAAAAGCTACATCGCCCCAGAAAGTGTCTGCGGAATGTCTGGTAGACATATTCCCGGTATGGGTTACGAAAAAGTAATAAACATTTAAACTTGCAATTAGTAAAAACAAGAAAAAGTTGAGGTGAGGCAAAACGAGAATGGGTGACGGTTACGCTTACTTCTTGAATGTCTACCATTGGCGTGTCGACGGCAAAACAATATATTTTTTTCTCCATACTGGAAATGACGACATTTAATATAGCGACGCCCTCGTGGAAAAGGTGTATAGCGTGTTGTAGATTCTCCTCTGACGAGACGCCAATAATAGTAACTTTTGAAGAAAAAAATAATTAAACACGTTTTGACGTTTGCGTTTACAGATTCGATGTTACTTTCAGGCTCATATATCTTGAGCGCAGACTTCGTGACACGATCACGCACTCCAAAAAAAAAAAGAAAGAAAACAAGATCTGGTCGTAGAAGAACTATTAGGGGTTCTTTTACGATTCCATTCTATCGAACGAAAAAAAAAAAAGCGCGCGAGATAGAGAGAAAGAGAGAGAGAGAGGGGGGGGGGGTCGGTCCGGCTCACTTTATTTTATTAGACCCCGATTTACATAGAGGAGCTTCGTGAGAATTTGTTTCGCCCCATTTCACTTTCGCTTTCGTGCGCGTTGCCCGTGCGCAAAAGGGATAACGTTATTTGCACGGACACGGTTGGGTAAGAGACGTTCCCGGGCGACAGATTACCGCAGCGCAAGCGCATGGTTTAAGTCTCCTCGCGCATCGAGTGCTGTTAAGAAACGCTTCCACCGCTTTTGATGATAGGAGAGCTCATTTCCCTATCAATGGCCATACGCCGATGCCAGTACGTATCGCAACGCTCAGCGCACTCAAGAAACGCGGACGATGAAAACGATATTTTATCGGGACGTTGTCGGCGGAAGGAGCGGAAAGCTAATAATGACCGCGTCGAAAAGCGACGCGAGCTGCCGTTTTTGTGGCGGAGTTGAATAGCGGCACTCCATTAACGCTCTAATGGTTTTTATTAGAAGCTAAGAGTCTCAATGAAATCGTCTTATTTTTTTTGGTTTGTTAAGAATCAATTTAGGGACGCACATCGGGGTGCGTGCGGACTATCTCCTCCTTTATATAATTGCAATTTATTGTAAGTACGCATTTATCGCGCAATCTCCAAAGCCAGAGTCATACTCTTCATATACATCACACGTCTTTCGTTACGGACACGATGACGGACTGTCTTTTGTATGATGTATGGGCGGTGTGTTCGTGGCTTAATTCTGTAAGTTCTTATGAGTTCTAAGTGTATGTGTATAGGATATTTTTGCTAAAGCTTTACTGATTTGTTAAAAAGAAGAAGATGCTATGAAAGCTACATTTACGCGGCTTGTGCGAGTGAGTTATACGGCCGCGGGGAGAGGGGGGGGGGTCATTTTGTGGGTGGCTAATCTTAGCGATAAGTCAGCTAATTAAGTAAAATCTGTTAATTAACTTCTTGATTTGTGAAAATAGACATATGGTTCCAATTAGGGACATGTTGAACGTCGGCTTCCGGCGGCGGCGTTTTTTTTTTTTTGTTTTGTTTGAGGAGGATTGTTTTCCGTTCCTTGGTGATGGCCGCTCTTTCCATATGCCCATGCAGCCTTTCCGAGGTGTCTGGGATGTCGTCCAAAGATCTGGGTTCGCTCGGTCCTCGGGTGTATCCGGGGACTCTGGGCTCTCTTTGTTGGCGTTTGCGTCCGGCACGGTTGTTCCCCACAATCCTGCTCGCGACTCGGTGTGAGCCCATTACTTCGCCCAGAATGCCCGTGTGTGCTGGGATCCAGTCTATAAGGCCCTTTTCTTTGCAAACGCCACCAGGCGGTGCTCCATTCTTTGACGTCCCGGCGAACTTCCGGTTCGTAAAAAGAATGAACAAGAACCACCTTAACACCACTGCTTGAAACTCCAGGCGAACGCCGAAAGAACCAAGAAGCTCGAGAGGTGTTAGTTCTTTTTTTTTTCTTGAATATTCTTGTAAACCAACTTGCCTCCTCCGAGACGTTAAATTGTACATCCGAAGGCCCTTGTTATATCTCCAACTTTGTTGTCCGTCTAGCATTTATGCTTTCTAGCACTGCTGACATAAGCAGGCTCGACAGGCTTGCAAAGACGGAGTGACCTCAAGTCGATTAGGACGCAAGCAGAGGTTCATGTTCGCCACTTGAACTTGTCGCAGCCGTTTTCTCAGAGACGTGATTGCAATTCTTCATTCCGAGTACGCCTCCCGTGAATCCGTGTAAATGGTGCCGGTATTCACCTCAGACTACATGGTGTGGCGTCCCTCTGCGTGGTGGGCCTCTCGTAGAATAGCCTCGAGTTAGGCACCCTTGACGGCTATCCCTGCGAACAGGGACGCACGCGGACGATCTAGCGGGTGGTGGTGTCTATACACAGGCTATCGCCGCTCGTAAAGGTTGTTCCGGTCCATTTGGCGGTATCTTTTCTGCAGCCGCGTATAGGTGTAGGTGGAGACGTGTCCCTAGTGATGACAAGCTCTTCGTGATCCCTGGCGAATCGGGACCTCCTCTCGGGGTGATCGAGGCCCATGTGCCTCGGAAGCGGTGCATCGTCAGTTAGGCTGAGGTTGCCATGGCGTAATCACCTCCGGAATAGGTGGTGCCGGGTGCGGGAGTTCTCACAGTTCTTTGAGGATCTTGTGCCCCGAGCATGTGCTCAGTAATCTGGTTGTCTGCGCCGATAGGAGTTGCTCAGTGACGTCTGCGTGCTTGTTGAGCCCTCCGTGCGCGTAGAGATAAGTTGCTAAAAATTTCAATAGCTTGAGCAGAAATTAATAGGATAAAAAAAAACACTTGTGAGGCGCATAGCCGCCGTCATAATAGAAGTGTCCAGCCGTATGCATCCATCCATCCATCCATCCATCCATCCATCCATCCATCCATCCATATCTGAGTTTTCGCCACGTGCTTTGTAGTTTCTACCCGATTCTTTTGAGGGGACATGCACAAGCTACTGCCTTTAAGAAAATACTTTTGCCGTAGGTATCGTTATTTCTGTTTTTCAAATAATCTTTCAAGTGAAATCAATTCATCCGACTTTGACATATCACAGTGTTTGTAGTTCCGATGTTCAGTTGACGAGAGGAAAGAGGCGACGATTGGGTTTTCGTCGTTGTTTTTGATCCGTCCAAATATTTTAATTTGTGACATAGACAACAACAAAAAAGGCTATCTTAAAAAGTAAAACAAAACAAAACACGGAAACCTTTTTTTGCTGATGAGCCTTTTTACAATCTAAAAATTAATCTTTCGTAACAATAACTTTATAATTGTCTTCGGCGTCATTTGGAAGAGACTGCAAAAGTTTAAGCAGTGTAAGGAGCCGTAATATAGAGTCCCATAAAAGCGCTCCGTGCCAGGATAGCTTCTCATTAATCTGCATGTAGGGAAACTCAAGTACTTTATTTCGGAACTTTTTATTATTCTAGATAACTTAATTTTTAGTCAACTCGATAGGGCGGCAAACACCAGGATAACAAAAACTCCCCCCCCCAAAAAAAAAAGAAAAAAAAAGGAAAAGAAACGCTCGATGTAAATATTTATTTCTTGAATAAAGAAAACCGCTATTTCATTTTTCGTTTTGTACGCCGCATGTTTAGAGCGATTTATTTATTTATTTGTTTATTCATAATACCTTGAAGGTTCATTCCTGTACATCACACAAAGGGAAAGGGGGGGGGATTTGGTCAGATTACAGTAAAGTCAACACTTGAAAGAGTTAGGCTGACCCGTGGTTGCCATGGCGATGTCATTAAAGCCAGAGTCACGCCGCTCCTACATCGTACAAAAAGACCCGCGGAGTATCTCTGCAAAGATGTACCAGAGAAGTATCCGCGGATATGCCTCACACAACGTCTACAGACTGTCTTTTGTATGATGGATTAACGGCGTAACCGGCTGTTTCACGCTTTTTTATTAATTTTTTTCGCTGACACTCTCGATTGATGGCGATCTTCTTTCGAACGCATAAATCGACACCGTTCCGTAGACCCATATGGGATCACCGTTACGGGTCTGTGTTTCTAGGATTTACAGAACTGTTTAAAAGAAAGCCTGGAGAGCAACATGAAGGCGGTGCGTTCGGGTGAGTCGTGCGGCCAGTGGGACCTAACGTGGGGTGCTCATTCCTCACGATCAGTCGTATCAATTAACTGAAATTGGTTCATTACCTTTTTTAATTAGCGACGAAAAAGTCGTGGAAATTGAATTACAAACTTGTCGAGCGTCATCGAAAGCTACTAATTAAATCAATAGATTTTAGAAAGACTCAGAGCGCGCGCGAGGAGCGCGCGGTGTTTTCAGTCTCTGAATCATCCGCGCTTTCACACCCCCGCTTTACGGCCGTTGGAGGAGTGGTAACTTTAGTTCACTACAATGCTTCCCCCAAGCCCCATCTCTCTTTTTTCATTTTTTTCTTAAATATACCAATTTAGTGATTTTCGATGAAGCTCAGTGAGTTTCGAACGTATGTTTTTCTCACTAATTAATAAATACGTTTCAAAGCAAAGCTCACTAATTAAAAACGTCAACGAAATATAAATAGATAATTCTTTGACATATCGTGACGAGTATTACTTCATATTATGCTGCCCTGGATGTATAACTGACCTGCACAGACTGCATTAATGTAGCTTTTATGGACATTTTAAACAAATCGGTTAATTGTTAAAAAAAAAGTTGTGTATTGTGGCGACAACAACTGGACTTTGCTCGCATACGCATACACTTTTTGCTCGGAATGTTTTTTGTTTGGTTCTAACTCCCTCCCTCCCCCCCCCCCCCCTTTATATGGTAATCCAGGTGCTGTCGCTTCATACGCCGTAGCCTCGGATGCCCATGCAGTCCACTAAAACGGAAACGAATGTTTGGAGACCGTTATTTTGCTCGGAGCGGTTCCACTAGGCGGCGGTAGAGTCGTCCGGAATAACAGAATGGACGAAGAATAAAACGTGTCAATATACGCACTCTGCGTAATTTGCGTTTGCATTATGCAGCGTTCAATAGCGATTCGCGTCATGAGTCACGACCCGTGCCTTGCTGCCTTCCACTCGTGCGACCTGTTGGTAAACAGTGCGCTGCTCTACATTCAAGAACTCGCAGTAAGTTTTTTGACAACAAAATAGTCACACAAAATTTACAGACGCCGTCGACTAGACTACACGTATGGAATAATAATAATAATAATAATAATAATAATAATAATAACAATAATAATCGTAATAACGAAAATAGCTCTCCTCTACGGGATAAACGATAGTGTGTGTGTGTGTGCGTGTGCGTGCGTGCGTGTGTGCGTGTGTGTGTGCGTGCGTGTGCGTGCGTGTGTGCGTGTGCGTGTGCGTGTGCGTGTGCGTGTGCGTGTGCGTGTGTGTGTGTGTGTGTGTGTGTGTGTGTGTGTGTGTGTGTGTGTGTGTGTGTGTGTGTGTGTGCATCATGATAATATTGCCAATATTTCTTTTCTGCGGAAAATAAGTAAAATAGAATTCAAGATATAGGGACATGAATACAAAACATAACAAAAGCCTGTCGCTCGAAGCCTTGGCTTATTTCTAGCCGCTCAGTTCTGCACCACATACTTAGCAGTTTTGAAACAAAGGAGAGCGAGTGCAGAGCGCGACTTGATATAGGGGTATCCAAAAGCTCATTGCTATGTACGTTCAGCGACCAACTACGGAAAAAATAAGAGGCGCTATATCGTTTCGATGCATATCAATTATTCCAATTTAAATGTTTGCTGACACTTTTTGTTTGTGGAGTATTATATATATATGTTTAAACTCGTGATGATAACCATAAATGAACGAACAAAATACGTTCCCAGAATGCTGATGTTTAAAAAAAAACTATGTTTACAAAAAAAAAAAACTCTTCAACGCGCGTTTTTTTTTTGTTGTGTGGGGGAGGGGGGGAGGAGAGACTGTCCAAACTTGATTTTTGTTTATTTCGAATTCGCGCCCACTGCAGTGAATGGGACTCTTAAGGCGGTTTTCGCTTTTACTCCAAAAAAACGTCAGAGCTTTCTTGATTTTTTTTCTCCTGGCTTGAATGAGCACTGCTTTTGAACGATGACAGCTTGACGTATCTGCATGAATTTAATCTGTTCCTTGAAATATGGTGTACTATTTGGCAGTTCGAATTTTGATATGTATATATATTATTTGTAACGGTCAATGTTTTTTCTTCTTTTTTTGCGCTCTGCTTTTCCGTCGTGCTTCCTAAACGTCACTTTTAAAAGCCTGTCGCAGTGATGAGCCAGACGTGACAAATGTTTTGAACGTCGCCACCCACTCTGATAAAAAGTGTCAAGCACTGTTTGTTTTAGTTTCGTTAGAAACGTCGTTAAATCACGTAGGTAACTGAAAAAAAAGAAGAAAAAAGTTTTTTCAGACACGACTTGAGTTTTTAATGCGCTATGCATGTGTTTGTAGGAATTGAAATCGACGGACCTAAAGACATAGATATTACGGTATTTCTTTGTGTATATCCTCCGCACCCATGTACGGAGAACTATAGCCCAGCTTTCAACCCTTCTAAAAAAGAAATGATCGGCGGGCAAGTTTCACCTTGTTATTGTTTTCTGTATCTACTGTTAATCATATCTGCA
>JAZHYW010021177.1:0-41355 GCA_037355805.1 Ixodes ricinus | reverse complement strand
TGCAACAGGCATTCCTCTTTTGTTTTTATTCACGCGTGGTGGCGTGACGGAAAAATCCTGATTGGTCCGATAGGGTCATGACGTCACAGACACATGTCCTCGCGCGGGAATTTCAAACAACCCACAACGCTCACGTGAAACTTGACGTCACGCGTGGAATGAAAGGGATTAAAACAGGACATGTGACGAGAATTAAATGGTCGCCGCATGTCTCAAATGTTTTTACTTCAAAAAGTGACTCATTTGCCTTAAAACAATTTAAAGAGTTTTAGACGGGATTCGAACCCACGGCCTTCCGTGAGGTTCGAATCCCTTTTTTTCTTCTAACGCACTGTGCAGAGTAACACAAAGTGACACAACATTTCACGTGTCTAATCTACAGTTCAAAGGTGCAAACGCAGAGGCAGTATCAACCCGGAAATCGCCGCAAGGCAAATGGCATGTTTCACTTGGTGACGGCAGAGAACTTGCGCACTCCGGAGCCGAGCCTCCATTGTTTCCCAACACTCAAGCCCCTCCTGCTCTGTAGTCGCAATCAGCGAGCTGGCATAGACAAAACCATCCAAAAAATGCCTCCACGCAGGTTACCCTCCTTCGAGCTATACTGACCAGAGCTATAGGCACACTCGCACGGAAAATGAGAAGGCAATGCGAACGGGGCCCGATAACGCTATCGCGCTTTTTTTATATGCGCGTATTTAGAAAGGTTGTTATATAATACACTTCTTCGGGGCGCAACATTTTAATATGTTATCACACTGATAAGTTCCTTCGACTATACGGTCCTAGACGTCCGCTTTATAAAGTTCGACGCAAAGTAGATGCACACTTTTGGCTAGTAAAACCGTAAAACCTACAGTTAAGGAAGTTGGGCTCTACCGACAAAACATCGACGAATGTAGACGCTTTTCAGCAGCTGTGCATGCGCGCCGCCGTAACTGACCTTCTACCGTTATTTGCTTTCATTTCATTCGCTTCATAACGATTACTGTGGTGGCGCTACGGGTTCACAACCTTTTAGCCACCGCAATGTTCTCTTCGCCAACGCAAGATTTGCGTGAGTCGCTATTACTCATATCACTGGATGGGCATCTGTGTGGGAAAACAGGTCAGTTATTGTGTCTGAAATAAGACGCGAGGAAAACGGGTCAATAAGTAATAAGTATCCTAAAGCTAGAGAGCCTTTTATTTGTCCTTTCTCTTTATCACGATAACAACGAAACGAAACAAATCGAGCAATAAATGGTAATGGGAGGTTAAATTCGCACATTGCGCATTTTCGGAAGAAACTGATGGTAGTACCAAGGGCGCAACGTTGCAGCGACTACCTCACGGAATCGTTTTCGATTTCGGGCAATGAAGAGACTCATTTTCGCTTATCGTGTTGTTCGTAGCGTGCGACCACTCGACGACGATATGGCCTTCTCGGCTCCTCATCGGCAGGGGCACTCGCGAAGCAGCGACAGCGAGCGCCAAAGAGGAAAAGGGCGGCTGTCTCGACAACCTGGCATCTCCGTGAAATGTCGATCGCGGCGACCCGTTCAGAGGCGCTCGCACTCCGTCGCCGTCTCCGTCATCGCCGGGGTTCCGCTCTCTCGCTCCTCGGCGAGTTTACCGAGGGGCGGCAAAAAATGTTACCGCCGTCCGAGGAATGCTGTCGCTCGGCGACAGCTGTCCGCTCCAGCCGCCCGCTATGGGTCGCAGCTTGTTTTCTTTTTTGCGCGGAGCTGCCGGACTCGCCATCGCGAGAAAACCGAAGCAAACTGTACTCCGTCTCACCGCCGCCACGGTCGGACGGAGCCAATAAAGCAGACACAAAAAGTGCCTCGTCACGGCGTTCGTCGCCTTTGTGCGTTTTATGTCATCGACGAAACCAATTACTCCCAGCGAATGAGCCGCGATCCCGCTCTTTTTAAAGCAATGAAATGCTTTTTAACGCTAACCCTGCAATCCCCCAAAATTTTGCCCGTCCGTCCGTCCGTGGATTTCCCGCTACTTTTAGCGGGGATATTGACGTCGTGTGACCTATACATGAATTTAGGTTCCCCGCTAAGTTTAGCGGGGAATCTGAATTCGTGTATGGGTCACGTGACGTAAATTTCCCCGCTAAAAGCAGCGGGAAAATCGATGTCGCGTTACCTGACGACGCCGGGACCTAAAAACAAATTTAAATTCCCCAATAAATTTAGAGAACAAAAAAAAAAAAATTGACGACACGTGATTTATGCATTAATTCAGTTTTCCCGCTAAATTTGGCGGGAAATATGATGTCACCTGACCCGACGTCAATGTGACCAACGCGCAATCGGTTTAAAACAAAATTAACAAATTAAATAAACGACCCCTTCTTAAATACTGCATTTCGTGAATTACAAGATTTTTGAGGTAAACTAGGTCGCTGCGATGTTTTTTTTTGTTTTTTTTTTCTGTGCGGGATTGGTTGAGCCGGCAATAGCAAACCGGCAAAAGCGACGAGCGCCGTGACTCAGCACTTTTTTCGCTGTTTGATTGGCTTCATCGGATGAGCGGTGGTCGGACCTAAAGTGAAACCAAGTCGCTTTCTCGGGTTCTTGTCATTACTTTCTGCACGTTAACACGACACAAAAGGGACACATATACAAGAAGGAGCAGGGGTCAATAACAATCAACCAATTCCGAGGAGTAGTGGCTACAGCCTCCCTCAATTTCGCGCCGTGATAATATGATGATGATGATGATGATGATGATGATGATGATGATGATTCATTATTCGGTGCTTAGAACGATCGAAGTCTTGATATGAAGCACGTTCATCGCTCTGGTTGCGATGGGAAAATCGAAAGTTTCGAGTTGACGTTTTGAAATAAGCATAATTTCTAAAAGCGTCCGAAGTCGTGTTTGGTGAAATGACATTGAAAGACACTCGTCTGTCGCGACTGATCAAACACGCTTTCTCCCAAAAGCCCCCCAAAAAAAAAAAGGTGGATTTTTTGTTGAAACGTAGAGGTACGTGAAAGTAAACAGCGAGTCAGTAAGATGCCACGTATACGTGGCCACGAATTATTTTACGCGATGTTAAAATGTTTCGCGACACTGAATATGACGGACTTCGGACTTAAATATAGTAATGCCGAGTGTCGCGGCGTAAACTGTTAAATATAAGCGTCGTTTTAGTCTCGTCTCGCGCGGAGCTCCATCCGTAAAATGCGAGGAGCATCTTTCCCCGAGTGCTTCCCGGAAAAGTACACGTTCCCGATTTCTCTATATTGTTGGCCACACTTCCAACGACGGAGAAGATTTGACCGATTTGGACAACTTTCCGAAGTAGATCAAATAGGAAAGAAGGTTGGCTTATACTGTCACAAAGATGCGCATGCAGTGCTCGTTGTTCTGAAGGGCTCTCGTAACGTTGGTTCGAACAATGGTGCCTGGAATGCGTCTCCCACTGGTGTGTTAGCGTTCTATCCCGCCGATACAAAAAAAAAAAAAACATGGTACCCAAAATGGCGAGAAAAAAAAGTCACAGAAATTGGGGTGTTATGCGGTCGGATGTCGCAATCCTGGCGGTTGGTCGTAGAAACGCTAACATGAAGTTGCGAGTAGCACGAGCGAACGCGAGTGTCGCTGTCGTCACAGCGTCCCAACTTGTGGCTGCTGAAGCTTCCGTGGACTGCCACACTGGAAGAGCGACCCGCAGCAGAACAGGCGTCTGCCGCACACACAACAGCTGCTGGGACGCCGCCAGGGGTCGCGACTGTCGATAGCATGACACTTGTATGACGTCATCAGGCGGAAATCGAGGGACCACTTCTTGCACGGCGGTAAACACACCAGTCGGAGACGCGTTGTAGGCACCATAGTTCGAACAATCATTCGGTATGATGCGTATCTTAAAACGCATATTTGAGTCTTTTTAAAAAAAAATATTGTTTAAGAACGCCGAAGAAGTTGTACGAGTGGGTACGAGCAGGTATTTAAGGCTGCTGAACAATGGTAGTAGGCGCACTGTGAGTTATAAGAGTGAAGACTAAAGTGACGCGTAAATATACTAATGACAAGTTGGGTAGATTACACGACAATTATCTGAGACGTGTCGCTGGCCTGTCCTCTTAGTTCCATGCATCGTCTCCGGTTTAAACCACCTCTATAGGTTATCTCAGAAGCACTCTTTATCCACTTCCTCGCGCACGATTTTATGTCAACTGACAACTTTGAGAACGCAACGAGAGCGGAGTCCGACTATCTCATTATCGTAACCGAGTCAGATTACGGCATTAACCGATATAACAACATCGTAGAAGCAATCACGGAGCGAGAGCGTGATATAGACCACGCTCCACGTTTCTCATGCCGGCGGTGGCTGCGGCTGGTAGCACGACACGATGCTACGAGAAGGAAGAAGGAGCAGGCCGTGCGTATACATCGTCCGACATTGCCCTAACGATGAATGCGCCGTCGGCTTCTCTCGAGGCAGCGGCTTCTTCTGCCGCCCTTTTCATCGCATAGAGAACGTATACTCCGTCTGACCCTTACGACGGACAGCACAGCGGACGCTACGAGCCACCACAGCCAATCCGTAACCTTGATTGGATCACGTGGCTACGCGCACCTGCTCGTCGCTGAGGCCCTCCGGAAGGGGACGTGACAGCTACACGGCAGCGGGTTGAATCTGATGACTCGTGGAGTCTACCGCGGTCCAACGTAAAGTGAAACGGAGTATGCAAACGTATATCAGAGAGAACGAAAAAGAAAATAATAAAAAAAGAAATAAGAACTGAAGGAGAATAGTGTACCTATATTCGTATTCACCCCAAGAACGGAAGTTAAAGAAAAAGAAGAAAAATCCGGCTTATTGCGGATCGTTACTGATTTCAGTTTCAGGTCTTGAATAAACGTATCAGTACAGTGGCTTAAAGGGGGTAGTGTAACGAAGGAAACCGGAGAAGCGGCACAGCGTTGGAAGACGGCCGCGGGTGGCGCTGGCGCTTGCAGCACCGTCATTCCGGCTATGGCTCCGGCTTGGCCGCTTGCCCAGCTTGGCTCCGGCCAGCTCCGGCCGATTCGCAGCAGTCGACTTCACTGTCGTCTGCTAGTTTCACATTTTTATTCACCTACGAACACAAATCATGTCGTGGGAAGTTCACTGGAAACAAATAATTGTTTGTGAGGTATTTATATTAGTTATGAAGTGTGTTAGGGTGCCTCTACTTGCCGGCCGGTGGAGGCACCCGAACGGTGCTGCGGATCGAAGCGCCACCTACACCGTCTTCCAAGGAGCGGCCGTTCCCGATGCAAGGTGGAGGCTACGCGGTAACTACACTACCCCCTTTAAGCCACTGTAGTATCAGTATAGGTGCACCATCTTAGAATCGCTTTATGTTATTTTATTAGTAAATTTATTATTAGTTATTAGTAATAAGTAGTCTTAGATACGCAATCTAAGATGCACCATCTTAGATTAGCTTTAAGTTATATATCAGTGCATACGTTTCGAACGCCAAAAAGTATCGTCTCTTTTCTTCAACGACCAACTCTTGTAAGAACTACTTTTCTCAGCGCATAAATAATGCGTAAAACTGCTTTTTTTCCCTTGTGACAACGAGTATATATCACAGTGTTTCCAACTGCTCTATCAGGGTCACGTGGGTTACGGGCCGCGTTTGCAATACGAGCTCGAGAAAGGAACGAACGCGTTAATCATCTGCAAGCGCCTCCGCCCACTGATCTCTATGTCTACTTGCTGGATCGCGTTTGACTAGCTCCGCCTATGGACGGGAATGCGGCCACGGTCGGCCATCTTTTTGGTAGAGTTATATCTTCTCTAGCCATCATAGTAATATGGCGGACAGCGCAATGGCGGCAGGCTGCCATAAGATAGCCGTAGATCTAGTACACTTACCGTGGGTGATATTTCGTGCTTGATTGAAGTTGTTCGACGAAGCAGATTCTCGAAATCCGCCGTGAACCGGTAGCCTCATCTTTGAGGACCCGGGTAGAAAGTTCTACGAAAGCGCAGCACCGGGGAAGAGCAGCGCAGCTGCGCATCGAAAGCAGACTCCTTAGCAGCGTCTGCTTTCGATGCTTCTTTCGATGCGACTTTCAATGCGTGCTGTGCTCCTTTTCCCCGGTGCTGCGATTTCGTGAAACTTTCACCGGGTCCTCAAAGATAGAGCTATCGTTCATGCCGGGTTTCACAAAACATGTTTCGTCAAACAATTTCAATCAAGCACGAAAATATCACCCACGCTGTTTGATGGCAGCCTGCCACCACAACTGCCACAACGCTGTCTGCCATGGATGGATGATAGCGGCTGCAGCAGCTGTACCTTGGCTAGAGGTGATATAACTCTACCAAAAAGATGGCCGCCAGTGGCCGCATTTGCTGGAGCGGGCAAACGCGATCCAGCAATTGTCATAGAGCATCAGTGCCTCCGCCAGCATCGCCACCAAAAGACAAGGCCCGTGCATGTGACGTCATCGTCGGTGGATCCCGGACTCGCCCCAAGCGGCAAACATACCGAGGCTCGTCGAGGGCCGCCGCAAAGCTGCAGACGCGTCCGTCTTGGCATCGCCGCGCGCTGACGTCGAGCTCGTCGTGAGACGCCGCAAGACGCGTCGTTACGGTGCTGACGCAAGACAGGCGGCGGAGCGTGGGCCCACTAGTGATGACGTATGGGGGCAAAGGTGAAGGCCTTGTTTTCTAGATGGTATTGCTCCGCCTGGATGGATGAATGAATGTTAATGGCTGTACCCTTTGTACCGGCGGTAGCTTGCGCCACCTACCGAAAGTCTAAACAGACAAACATATGATTCCTCCCGGGAGGCCGGCCGCTCCACCCGCTTTTCGCCTCACCACGCGATAGTGCAACGCACGGGCACTTGCGACGAAGGGCGTCCGCCATTTTATTGCGAACGCTCTCCATGATTTGAGTTGCTTCCTCTTTCGAATCTCGGCTCTCTTATAGAAGAGAACGGCGACAATAGCAGCGCGGACGGCAGCGGCGGGTAGGGGCAGGAACAACAGCAGCAGCGACAATCGCAAGACCAACATTGTCGCGGGTGAAGTGGTGCGAGAGAAACGGGGGAAGCCGGCTCGAAACGGGAGTCGAAATCAATGGAATGCCGGGGGTCGCTGGACCACGGGTGCCCGGGGCCCGGGGCCCGTGTTCGCTGTAAGCGGAGTCGCCGGCGGCCGAGTGTGCGTGTGCGTGCCGTATACATCAACGTCGACGCGTTTCCTTGCCGCTTGACGGCGCTAGCGCTATGTGGTGACAGTGACAAAACATTGCGACGTGTTGGCCCGTCGAGGAGTGACGCTGAGAGAGAGGCGTGGGACAAATTTGGTAACTACGCTAAGCGTCTTGCGGAAATCGTCAGATCACTGATTACGGGACCTTGTAATTGAACAGATCAGTCATAATATCGTGTTTTTTGTTGTTTTATAAGCAAACATACTTTCGATTCAAGGATATCGTTGATTAGTTAGTGATATAGTGATTGGTGCATGATATATGGATGATATATAAGGCCTCGTCAGGCTTCGGAGCTTTATGCCTCTGTCCACCCCGGACGTATTCTAAAAACAAAACAAAACAACGACACCAACAACAACAACAACAACAACAACAACAAAACACCGTACTTCGATTGGCGAAAATGTGATCACACATATTAGAGCAACTATACACTCTAAAAAAGTCTCAGTTAACTTACCTGCAGAACAAGATATAACGAGGCACAGCGAGCCATACCATAATCTGAGCAAATGGCGAAGCTCAAAATGCTCGTATAAGATTAAAAATAAAACACGATATGCGCAGGGACAGTTATCTAAAGAGCGAGCAAGTGAAACGTCAAATCTGCTTGTCCCTACGCAGATATATATATATATATATTTTTTTTTTTCTATTGGATTATGAATTTTGTCATTGGTTTGGGTTCTTAGCAGTGCTCGCTGCGATTCATTATTTTGTGTCCCGCAGGCCCGTGAGCTCACATCAGTGCTTCGTGTTACCTCGCACGAAGCCGTCATGGAACAAAGTCACCGTCGAGTCCTGAGATCACTCACCTCTTGTTGAGTTCTAAAATCGTTCCACGCAGGAGAGGGAAGCCGGGTGTAGCTGAGTAGTTCGGACACGCATACATCCGATGTTACGAAGGCGACGTTCTCCAATGTTTTCGGCAGCGGAAGCACTTTGAGGCGTGGGCCTAACGCTTGTGGGTCGAGTTTTTCCGGAATGCTTGACTCCTTACCTCCCGTAGACTCGTCCAGCGTTTATAAATCACAGACTGCAATCTTCGCCAACCCATCACAAGCGTGTTTGTTCCTTTTCGAGGGGAACGCACAAAAATAATGACATGTCTACCAACTCTGAAAGTGGCATCAGCCGGAATCCTTTTATTAAAACAAATCTACATATAAACATAGCTCTAAGCTGCACCGGGAGATTCCAATTGTGATGCAGAGAGCGTCTGTGCGCCTCGCCAAGATAAGAATTCTAAAAATATACTACCTAGTACAGTTAATAACCAAGGTGATGGCGGCCGAAGATACTCTGTCAAACTGGTTTTTGCAACGTCTTTGACATTAACGTTTCGACAGCTTTCTGAACGTATCGTACGCATGCTTCCTTCGCATGATCGTTGCTTTTGATGAATCTGTGTTAAAAAAAAGATGAAATATTACATTGATTTAATTTTTGTGTACGCACAATTTATACAAAAACAAAAACAGAGAAGGTACATATAAATAATTAAGATAAAATTCAATTAATTTCAATTCATCTTTATTGACTCCAGTTTGGAGAAGGAGACAGTGAAAAAAGCTACATTGCGTAGCTTAACAGGTCCCTGCCTCCCATACAGACTTAAGCAGGTTAATTGGCACTTGCAAAAAAACAAAAAAACAAACAAACAGAAAAACAGACAGAGCTTGATACAGTTTATAATATCATAAACAGTACAGATCTTTTGAAATATTATTTGTTGTTAGAATACAATTGTCTAATTTGGTTATGTGACAAATTATCTATGTGAATATTGTTTTTAATGAGTTCATTAATTGTAGATGGTACAGTATACTGGAGCATTTGAAATCTGTAATTGGTCCTGGGATGCGGCACTCTCCAGTGCTCTGGACTACGCGTCTGATAAAACGAAGAGTTTTTAACCAGCGAAGCTAAGTGAAGGAATGTTTTGTTATTACAATAAATACTCTTTATATATCTGGATTAATGTCTGTGTATGTAAGTAAAAAAACACGCGTTACTTTAAATTTTGAGAGTAAAATATCGGCATGACTATTATATGGTACGTTGGCTACTAAACGTACGATCTTTTTTTGTGCGAAGTATAATCTGTCTAGGTTTAATTTTGTCGTATTGCCCCATACAAGCTGGCAGTACTTTAAATCTGAAGCAAACAATGAGTTGTATAAAATAATCTTTACCCTTTCTGGTAAACAAAAACAATGTTTATAACGAACACAAAGAAACGTTCATTCACGAAAAAATGAAATACGTTTTGTTCATTCCATTCGTTGAAAAAATATATCCCATTAGCAGGAAGAGAGGAAGGGCATGCCGAACGGAAACATGAAAGATGGACAAATTAGAAAATGAAAATGGGGTGCAGGCCCATCACAGAGCTACGGGGGCATTTTTCATTGCGTCGTGCGATCATGTGAGCGCACCTAGTCGATCTGCGATAAAACATTGTGTTTTTCTTTTTGCGAGATTTTTAGCTGCTCATTAATCTTTTTGAGGGTAACTTGGGATTAATAGTGTCTCACTATGCTTCGCTAGTTTAAACATGTGGTTTTTTTTTGTTTTTTATGAACGGTACATTGTTTAGTGAAAAACGCACGCGGAGGCTGCTCCTACGCATGAAAAGAGGAATTTGGAATTCGACGCATATTTAGGACAGGGACACAACCAGTGAATCACGCCATAATTTTAACTACGAGGGTTGTCCGTAAAATAAGGTACGCGGGTCCGGTGACACTGGCGTGTAGGTTGGCTCCCCCTCTCCGCGTCTCCGCCCCGGGGAGCTGTCTGCGACGCTCAGTCTTGGCTTGGCAGCCGTTACAGATGGAGCTCCCACTCGCGTCTCCCGCCAGGTGCGAATTACGCTCTGTGATTCGTTTTTTGTGTGCAAAAAACACTGCGCCGGTGGACATTCATTCCCAACTGTGTGAAGTCTACGGAGAAAAGTGTATGAGCATACAACACGTGCGCAAATGGTGCAGAGAATTCAAAGACGGACGTACAGACGTCCATGACGAACAGCGTTCTGGACGGCCATCGGTTTCGGACGAAACGATTGCCAAAGTGGAAGAAACAATGCTGAAAGATCGAAGGGTGACGGTTCGGGAGCTCTGCGAGATGATTCCTGATGTCAGCAAGACCTGCATTGACAAAATTTTGACAGACCATTTAGGGTATGCCAAGGTTTGTGCAAGGTGGGTCCCGAAAATGCTTACTGAAGACCACAAACGGCAACGTGTTGAAGCGGCCCGCGAATTTCTTCAGGCCTACCAAACCAATGGCGAGGAATTCTTGGAATCTATTGTCACTGGGGACGAGACCTGGGTCCACTACACGACACCGGAAACGAAACAACAATCCCGTCAGTGGAAACATCCAGAGTCGCCGAAGCCGCGGAAGTTCAAACAAACACTGTCTGCCGGCAAGGTGATGGCGAGCGTCTTTTGGGACAGGAAGGGGTTATTGTTGTGCGAATTCATGCCTGCCGGTACCACAATCAATGCGGACCGCTACTGTGAAACGTTGAAGAACCTTCGCCGCGCGATTCAAAACAAGAGGAGAGGCATGCTCACGAAGGGAGTGCGTTTCCATCAGGACAACGCTCGTCCGCACATCGCCCGTGTAACAAACGATCTCATCAACAAATTTGGATGGGATACTGTCACACATCCGCCCTACAGCCCAGACATAGCCCCAAGTGACTACCATCTCTTTCCTGAATTGAAAAAACACCTGGGAGGGACGCATTTCAGAACCGGGGAGGAGCTGAAAGAAGAGGTTTTAAGCTACCTTCACGGCGCGGCGGGAGAGTTCTACGATTCAGGCATAAAGAAGATGGTACACCGCATGCAAAAATGCATTGATCTCAACGGCGATTATGTCGAAAAATAGGGGAATGTCTAAGCTTTCCAAACATGTATTACTCAATGCCAATAAACATGTTTTTTATTGTGAAAAATCAATGGGAACCTTATTTTACGGACAACCTATATATATATATATATATATATATATATATATATATATATATATATATATATATATATATATATATATATATATATTTCAAAGCGACGCCGTTCATCAAATTATCGGTGCCTCTACACTAACGCGCTGTAACAAAAAAAAAAAAAGTCCGCTTTTGCGCATGCACAGGGCAGGCACAGGGCCAGCAGCGCCACCCCAGTGGCGTGACGTCACAGGGTTCAGTTGATGACGTCAGAGGATTGAATCGGTCTATACACGAACTCATCTCTGTGACGTCACGGCGCGGTGGTGGCGCGTCGGTCGCACTTCCGGTCTGGGGCTGTGGGCAGAAGTCCCCATGCCAGACGTGTATTCCTGCGTTGTTTTGAAAGGAATCCGACAAAAACCTTCCTTCTCGTCAAAACGCCGCGACTGGGGCCGTACCAAAAGTGTCGAGAAAGGTTTGAAGGTCAGTTTTCACGTGCTCGGTTCGTCCGAGAATCTGGATATGTGCCGTGAAAAGGGAAAAGCAGACGCCGTCGGACAACGATTACTTAGGCGGGAAGCACTTTGGGTTGAATTCACGGATACTTGTGGTCATCAGATTTATTTGTTTTGTTCCCACTTGAATGCCAGAAAACCGTCAAGTTGTGCGGACCACCTGCGGACTACGTTCAGTGCGTCTTCAAGTTCAAACGGCCGCCTGATTGTTCGAACTGTCGTCTGCTCTTTCAAACGTTTCTGCTTGTCGTCTGCTCTCTTAGACGACGCCGGTCCGTAGACCAAATGTTGGTCCGGTACTTGCGATAAGAAGTAAGTGCAGGCCTCAAAAGACTTAAATTTGAAGGTTGGTAAGCAGGCTCGATGTAAACAGTAGATACAAGGAGATGTTGATCATTGTTACCAGTGACCATCACCGACTTGTTATGCCTAATTCAGTTGGTCCGATTCTGCTTGCGATTTTCAGTATCGACGTCGACCATCTCAGCTACGGTTCACGCTTTTCCAGCCCGAGCGGCGTCGCGACTGAAATTTCCGAGCGAAATCTCATCATATGAATCAGACTTTAGCGTACATTCTACGGCGTCCACGCGGAATGAATCGCCACATGTCATATTATTCACGCGAAGTTTTGCGGTGTAAGGAGCCTCGGTAATCTCGCTGACGCCGCTCAAGATAGTCAGACATCGCCAGGAAGACGTAGAACCAACAATTCGAACGCGAAAAAGGGCAGGGGAGTCACACTGACGCCGACAACATCGCATTTCAATGGTCTGTTTATGGGCGACGGCGAGCTTCTTGCCCACACCCCTATCGCGCATGCGCGGCGCCGGAGGCGTCCGCTAGGGCGCTCGGCTCCGGGCGCTCCGGTTTGTTTGTAAACATGAGTTGGTGTATACAGAACAAGAGCTGAAAGACTCACGATTCTGCCAATACGGCGAATGGCACTCGAAAAAGGCAGGTCACCTACGAGAGATGTCTCTAAATCAATTTTCGCGGTGCAATCGCTTTGTTGAGGCTGTCTGAAACAGAGAGGCTCACTTTTACTCTATCCGGAGAACCAAGAGACTCGCGCAATCGGCTCTGACCTGATTTGCTCTCCCAATTTTTAGGGCTTTTTGACAAAAAAGAAGAAAAAAAAAGCAATAGACAAATAAAATAAAAATGGAGGGGGGGGGAGAGAGAAAGAAAAAGGGAGAGAGACAGAAAGAGCTTGCAGTAATGCGTTGTCTCACGAGTGGTCGGAGTAAAGTGAATCGAGTAACTAAGAAGAATGAAGCGTCCCGATGTCTTTAATGGTCGCTAAGGGACGAAGGGAAAAGTCGAACTGCCGCGTCGGTATCGGGACGCCGTCGTAGTTGAGGTCGCCGGGTTGGGGAGGGGGAGTCGAGTCAGCCCCGTGGCCGGCGGAATTGGATTCCCGTTGGCACGGCGTTCCATTTCGCGCGTGGCTTGTGCGCGCGCTCCCAGATTGGGGATTGGGGAAAGGAGCTCCCGGTCTTTCTGCGAGCGCAGCCTCCCTTCGGAGTGAGTGGGTACGGTAGAAAAGTAGCAGAAAGTAAAAATGAGGATATTGGTGCGGATATATGTACCTTCTCAGGCGAGCATACGGAGCTTGAGTCGCCTTCGATTGAAATCCGCTATATTATATTAGGAAGTCAAATTAGGGATGAGATTTGCCGTCTCTATTGATGTTGAAGCCAAAGGAGCCCGAAGGAGAAGGAAAGGAAGCAGAAAGTACTCAGGATAGTGGTGTCCGGTTTGCTACATTGTGCAGGGAGAGAGATGGGGAAGTTTCTTGCGAACAAAACGTGAGGGTGCAAGTGAGCTGGTGTAAGTTCATAATTGAATTACCCGACACTGCGGTGACAACAGAAGAGCGACTGGAAGAAGAAAAGATTTCGCAATTTAGACTTCTTTCCTTCTTCCTGTCGTTTTTCTGTGGTCACCGCAGTATCGGGTAATTGTGCAATTAGGAAGCTCTTTGCTGTTTGAGGCGAGAACGGCTGTGTTAAAGACAAGGCCATCTAACGCTAAATATCAAGAGATATACGCATTGTGTGCCGCATACAATAGGGAAAGCGAGACGCTAGAACTTTCGGTTTTGCCGTGCACGGGCTTCACCTTGCCCTTTCTGAAGACGTCGCGGATTGGGGGAGCTCGGTTTTGGATGGCGAGGATGGAAGTAGGGAGGATAAAAGAGTTACAGTCTCAACAAGGAAGTTAGAAGATTGTTGAAAATTTTCCAGGGAAAATTGAATGAAGTAAAACTATCCAACACAACTGGGGGAGGGTCGGGAAAGAGGAAAATTGAGACTCCCTCCGCGTGGCTCCGGCCCGAAGTCTCAATCATCTCCCTTAGTGGGTCCGGTGTTGGGGGTAGCGCCGACAGGTTTCTGACCGGAGGAAATTCGGCGACTCTCTCGCCAGAAGAAAAAAGTCAAAAAGTGATGTTTTTAGTTTCTTAGTTTTTTTCTTTCTTTGCCGTATCTTTTAAAGGTTACTCCGGCGATCATCCCTACGGCCTGGCGATAGTTTCAGTAGAGCATTAGGAATTAAGTTTTTTTTTTTAAAGGTTTTAGGCTAGATGACGCAAGCTACTGCTCATTATGAAGGGTACAGCCGTTAACATCTATCCATCCATCTGGTATGGCAATTTTAAAAGGAAGTAATAAAAAATAATAGGAGGCAAAGCTGAAAGACGTAATAGTTTCCAGGTTTGAATGCTACTGACATATATTCGACAAAGTGAGTTAATTTGTGTGTAAACAAAGGCCTTACTTAATTCATTATTAGCTATGCAGCGGAAGTTCCCGTTTATTTATGTTCACTATGGAATTTTAACATGTTTTTATACGCTTCTGAGGCCTCATGCCATATTTGTCTGCATTTCACTGGGCGACGTTACATTTGTGTTTTTGACGTAGCACTGGGGGTTAATGATACGTTAGCTAAAGCTAACGTACCGTAAGATACCAGGGAAGCGCCAACCCCACTTTAATTGAAAACAGGGTTAATCTAGACCTGGGCGCTAGTCCGGTCAAATCGGGCGCATAATTTACAGAATTCCCAAGTTTGGGAAATGCTAATAGTGGGCACTTGAACGGAAGGGGGCGCTTCCGCTGTATTTTACGGTAGGGAGCGCATGATGTGTATGTAGACTGGGGGGGGGGGGGCTCATCGTACCTAATTTTGCGACGTATACATGCCAACCTGTGGAGTACGAGGTGTTTTAATCACATAGTCTATAAACCATTCAAAGATGGTAAAATAAAAGGATTTTGCATTGCGTTTCGGCACAGAATGTGCTGGGAAAACATATAACATTACCCATTTATCTTCAGTCTTGGCAACTGCTGCGCGAAAGGAAATTATTTAGTAAAATTGAAAAGAAATTGCTTGACTGTGCCTTAACATGTTTCTTTTGATGCTTTCAGAATGTACCGGGGGAGGGGCATATAAAGGTTTTTGTGTCCAGGCTGCGCCAGCCTTACACTGTTTGCACGGACAAAGTCTTACAGGGCTCTTTGGCTCAAAGCGTTTCAAAGAAGCAAGCTCTATTTTTTTACAGACAAAAAGGCTTTGAATGTTTATTTTAAGAATAATGCATTTCTCACTTCTAGCATTCACACTAAAGAAGACACACCGCGTGACTTTTATTGACTCCCTCTAACTCACTCCGTTTTCCTAAATCACGCCAATGTAAAGCACACTACGAAGGAGCCAGTTTTGAGCAATTTTATCAGGCTGCCTATTTTTTTTCTTTATACGACCATAAATAGTTGCAACAACATCACTATAACATTTTCGGCTTCCTCTTTTTCCAGATATTTCCATCGGGGATCGGGGCTAACGCCCGCACCATTCTCCCATCTCCAAACCTCGGTTGTTGTCGCGCGTTTGACGAGCCATCTCGTTTTACGACGCCACCAAACCTGGCGCAGCACTTGGAACCCGATCCTAAACCGCCCCGAAGTGTCGCTACAAGCAGCAACTTCCTCTCCCAGTCCAAGCCGCGTACCCCATCTGCGCATACGGAGACCACTCTCCCTTTTTACGGACGCTGGGCAATATACGACCCGTAGTGTAAGCCCACCACGCGCCTGGTCCCCCTATAGCCCAACCGACGTCCCCGTACGCGCCGTCGCGTAAAGAGGAAGCGCTCCCTGGTCTTCCCAAACAACAACAGAAGCCGCGCGCTCTATTTCTGCTCGCTGATTCCCCGCCAAGCTTTCCACGCGTAGAGTCACGTCCGCGGCGCGTGACACCTCTTTGTTTCCCGCGACGGCTACAAACATATAAAAGGAAAGAAATGACAATGTCCGAGTGTATCGCGGACGTCTCTTTCCGGTCGCCTGGCCTGGCGGCGGCGCCTGTGGGAGGGACCGTTGTGCGAACGGGCGGCGATGCCCACCGTATACACGTCTGGGCTCTTCCGCGTGCCGTCGAGCGCGCGAAATAGCCCCCCGCTTCGCTGCTACATATACGCGTCCCGATATCGCGATGGCGGGTGGCATCCCTTTTTTTACCGCTTCTTCCCGCTCCTTGGTCAGAGGGAGTCCCTGTTTGCGCGTCTCTCCGTGGCCTGTCCGCTGATGCTCGTGTCCGGGGGAGAAGGAAAAGACGACTGTCCGTCCAAGATGGGAATCTCTTCTTGTAGGTTCTTCTAGTCTATTTGTGTTTTTTTTTGTGGTTGTTATGTCGGTTATTTCGGTGCATGTCTTCGGTCGACCCCTTGCATCATATAGAGATGCGGCATCTCCCGATCTTGTTTGCCATGCGAGATGAGAGAGAAAAAAAAAGAAATTGGTTCCCTATTTGTCGTTCTTTGTGCATCGCTCTGGCTGTTTCGGCTTCGATGTCGTTCTGGGGGAGGTTTTGTGACGACGTTTTTTTGATAGCGTCACTGTTGTTGTTTTGTATTGTGCGGATGGTGTGAGTACCGACAGTGGCTGTTGTTCGATATTTTTCTTCTCGTTCTCTGCGTGCGAATGAACGTGTGTTTGTTTACGCATTTACGAGATTTGCGCATGAGTAACGCGGAAGGTGGCGTCGATGCATAGGAATTGTACGTGATATTCGTCGTACCTCATTTCTCCATGAGTTTGTGATGAGGCAGAATGCTGGGGGCTGGCTTTGTGTGTCTCTTCTGAGCGGATGGTTTATGCAGAACATGATATGACTTGGGTTTCTTATTTCGTTGTAAAGATTTTCGATACACGTTCAAGTGATCTCCTCTTGACATTACACACCGAGAAACCGAGGGAGAGGATGAGGCGAGTGCGCGCGGTCTTGTTGAAATAATTAAAAGAATACTGACCCCCCCCCTTCCCCCTCCCCCCCAAAAAAAAATTGTTATGAGATTTAACATATGGTGTCAGAGGACTACTCAATTAAGATTTTGCTGCAGCGTCACCTACACTTTTAATAAAGTAAAAGTACGTAATTTCTCAAAACCCAAACCGAAACCGGACTGGGGAGGAAGGAGAAATATAGGAGGATAGCGCTGCCGGAAATCGCGGGGCTGTGCAACTTTTTTTTTTTCTTCGATCAACGTATTTGGACTTTTTTAGAAGCCCCAAAATTTGGGTGTCATACTTCTTTTTATATTTTTAATATTGAGTGTGTGCCTTTGACTCTCCACGACTTCGATTATATTTGGTGCTTCTTTCTAAACCATAGAAAATGTCACGTGACCACGGAGAAGAGAGTGAGCGCGACTCAAACCGGCCGGTTCTCGATCGTCGGTTTTCGGGCGGAAAGAAAACGAATTCCGAGGAGTAAATTGTGTTCTTTGTAGTTGGGCTCTCATGTGCCACGTACAAATAAAAATCTTTGCGAGCGTAAATACCCTGTCAGTGTCCCTTTAAGTATATCTAAAGCTAGCTGCCTTTGCCACCACTGCAATGGACCTTTTTCGCATAATGACGACACCAAGTGGCTAAAACTCGAACTACGGTTGGTGGATGGAATGGGAGCTGCGACACCTTTCATGTCTTCTCCTCGGCCGATCCGAGTCGAGGAAGAGTAAGGAGAGGTAGTGCGAACATTCTTCCGGACGCGAACCGAAGTTAGACTTTTTGCCGCTGCAAGAGGAAGGCCTGCGCATGTGTAGAACCCTTCTTGAAAAAGTCCATTGTATACGCGTTAGAACGCGGAATGCCGGAGTCTGGCGTTTGTCTCTCGTATTCGAACGCGTTCGACGAGTGCAGTGGAGACAAATGCTGCTATAGCTTGTGGAGGTCTCAGCGGGGTGAGGGCGTCCGGCAGGGAGGCCGACCACTCAACCTACCACTCCGCAGCGTATCATGCTGAGCGCTGCGGCGGGTTCGACTGTCGGCTGCTACCGTTAGCCGGGACTCTCAAAAGGGAGCACACGGACACGCCGAAGACAAGGGTATACACGGGCGTTTATTTTAACGTGTTAATCGTATACAGATAAGATACACGCTAAGGGCGACAAGGATGGACCAGACCTTACCTTGTCGTGCCTTCCCGAGAGCGGGCGCGGAGGTGGGCCGTCAGGGGAGGGCCGGGCCACACGTCCGAACAGTTGGATGTCCCTGCGAGCAGTCCCTCGAGCGGGGCGCAAGGCCCCTCTCTTTCTTTCTCTCTCTCTGCTGGCGGCCTCAGCCTCGGACCCAAGGAGGTCCAACCTGCCAGGGGACGTTTCGCGCGCGCCCCGCAAGGTGGGGGGGGCACGGGGGGGGGGGGGGGGAGGGAGGCGATGCGAGGGTAAGCAGGCAAGATGGCTGCTCCTCCGAGGCACGAAACGGGGCGCTCCGGCTGGCAGTTGGACAGCTCGGAGGCGCTTTTCCCGCGGACATAGGGCCTAATCAGGGAAATGGAGCGGGCGGCTCCCACAAGCTTTAGGTCTACCCACTATAATCCTTCCAATCAGAAATCGGCATTCTGACGTCCACGCCCGCTCTCGTGCCTCCTTGCCCTCAGTTGCTCGGCGTATTGGTATTCGCAACACACCCCAGTGTAATAACAACCACGAGTGGCTCTAGTGATTGAGTGGCGACATCCTATGCACGCGCGCTCGTGTAGTAAACGCGTAGCTCAACACCAGAAGCTCGAGCGTGAGGCTTCGCTTGCACGTTACGGTGAGACGGCGTACAGACGCTCTACACACGTGCCCGATTACAGCCGCCATTGCTGACCTTCTCTTTCTTACCGAGATACCGAGTCACTGAAACGGGTGTCGACGAGCCTCCTGAAAGGGCCAATGCTGTGGAGAAGGACACGGTAGTACCTAAGATTGCAATAACCTGACCTGCTATGATAATGTAGGGAAGTAAACGAAATAGAAGGAAGCAAACTGAAGATCGGTTATGGCGGCGGCCATGCAAAGCTGCTGTAATTCTTTGCTCGCATAAAGCGGGCGTGGTAGGATGTAGGGATTCAACGCTGGACTGATGACTTACGAATACTGCAACGCCACAGGCGATCTCGCTCGTGCAGCTGAGGCAGACTTCAAACCAAATTGCGCGCGCTACGGCTTTCCACTGGGGCTCTAAACTCCTCAAACACAAAGTTGGGGCCGAAATTTACGAAGAGCGCCGATTACACTATTAGGACAATTGGTGTAAAAATATATAAGTTCCTTATAATGTTTTGCCTTGTGCTGTATATCTTATAGCTTAGGGCATCTCACTGTTTTGAATCGATAGCTTTAAGGTGCTCGTGTCGCAGGAAAGCCGGCGTCGGTGGTGGACAGGAAAATCCTGATTGGTCGATAGGGTCACGACGTCACAGCCACATCACTTCGCGTGGGAATTTCAAACAACCCACAGCGCTCACATGAAACGTGACGTTGCGCCTGGTTCTTTGATTCATTGGATTAAGTACGGTTCATTCATCTGCATATGTTTGTTTATTTCCTCCTCGGAGACTACGTACGATGGTGTGGAAGTGCCCGTGTTGTATATATATATATATATATATATATATATATATATATATATATATATATACAACATATAAAGATACATATATATATATATATATATATATATATATATATATATATATATATATATATATATATGTAGAGAGAGAGAGAGAGAGAGAGAGCGAGCAGTATTAACGGCGCGAGACGCGATTTAGTCGGTAGTCACCTCCTTTCCAAAGTTTCTCTCTGGACATTTTGGGTGCGTGGAGGAGAGGTGGATCGGCTTGGCCATCACGTTGTGGTGGAGAGAGCGTATGACCATCTCGTTGAGGTGGAAAGAGTGTATGACCATTCCGTGACGTCATGGACTTTGCGCGCAGAATCTAAAATAAAAAAAATTCAAAGAATTTTAAGCGAATGCAGTATTCAAACCCACAACTTTTCGGTTAAAGCCAGACACGCTACTCACTAGACCACGCAAGCGCTTTTTTTATTGCCGATGGTTTACGAACACGGCAAAGTGCACTCAGTCGTAACGCTGTGCAATTAAGGGTCTCACATTAAATCCGTTATAGGGGCGTATATTACTTTCTCCTGATCTTTGGCCGATGATTAAAATTATTTTATTTGTGACAGCTTCTCAAAAGCCGTCAGCCATTCCGCTTCAAAATAGAGTTTCCGGTAAACTGCTGTTAGCATAAGCATATTTCAATTAAGTAACTACGTACTGAGCGAATGTTAACTTGCACGGCTATAGGAAACGAGCGGGTGTTTATATTCAGCTATGGCGTTCCACTCTTAAAGGCGAGGCTTAAGCGTCCTCCCGTAATTTTCTATATGATGGCGCCGCCCTTTATAACCAGCGCAGTCTTTCTGCACTGAACAAATTACTTTGCAAGAGCGTCTAGCTAGTGTCGCCATTTAAGTCCAGACGAACCCCTTGCTGTAGAAACATTTACGACGTCCAAATTGATTTATTTTTAGAAAAAAAAATACCACCGTTGCGCAGGTTAACGACAAGAGCACGAGCGAGGAGAAGCTATTTTAGGTCCCCAAGCAAAAGAAAAAGGCATTTGCTCCACGAAATAGCCTGATGCCCACTCCCTGAGGCAGACGCATAGACATTAAGGCATCTAATACCCTATAGTTACACGGGCGCTTTGAACTGTAGTTGAGTTCAATCACAGTTATCGGCGCCAACTGTGATTGAACTGAACTGAACTAAGATGGTGCTACGCGGCTCTTTAGAACCCAGTTGAAGCTAAAACGAAACTAGTTCTTGTACCACGTGATCAGTCTAATTGTTAAAGTTATTTACTCGGAGACACACCTTTTATTTATTATAAGCATATCGTGCAATATGTTCAATACCTTGTTGCTTTTTAGCGGCGTTTACACGGCGACCAATGCAGAATCAGGGCTAGGTTGCGCATATCTTAGGATAGGTGGCGCAAACTACCGCCCCTACGATGGGTGCACCCATTACTATTTGTCCATTTATACAGCCGGTCCCGCCGCCATCGTCGTTTGTTTGGTGGCTTGCCGGCTCGCCGGGATCGTTTTAGCGGCAGCTCGGGCGCCTAAACCTATTCCTTCCCGGATATTTGGCTGCTACGATTCTTTCTAGACGCCTTCCCTTGCGTTCCGAAACAGTGAGTGCCTCGCAAACGATGATCGGCAGTAGCGGTCCCGCGGACAAGCGCCATTTTACTTCCAGTGGGGAGAGTCCGTTCAAGTTGAACTGAGGTAGGGAGCTCAGTTGAACTCAGCTGTCATTAGCGGCTCGATGACAGTTGGCGCCGCCGTGTAACTCCGGCCGATCGCGATTGAGTCAACTGTCGTTGACTCAATGGCAGCTGAGAGCGCCCGTGTAACTAGGGTATTAGACTAGCTTATTGCTGCAAGCGTTTGTAGGCAAAGGAAGATTGCTATGCTACGTTCCGTTCGTACAGTTAGCATTCCTAAGTTAAATCAACGTATTTTGGGCAAGGTACAATTTACATTGTACCTCGCGCTTGTTTTGATTGTTCTTGAGGGTTGCTATGCACGCCTTATTGCTCGCACTTTTTTGTCTATTTGTGTTATTTGCCATAGCGTGGCTACGAGTGGCGTTATTGGTGTACATTGTTGGCAAACTTTCAACAGTTCTGAAGTCATCGTTTATTTCATGACACTTGGATCATAGGGGAATAAAATAATAATAATAAAAAAGTAGAAACCAACCTTAAGCCGCCCCGAAGTAGAGAATACCCGAAAGATGACCTGTCCTGCCGCAGTTGCACGGAGGAGCCGTGCTGTAACAAAAGATTACTTCATAGTTTTGTTCTTCAGTGTGAGACGACCTGGTAGTGCGGGAGGCCAGCTGGACTGAGCGACGACGTGGCAGTGGAGCGCCGAAGGTTGTAAAGAAGTATTTTTCTTTGGCGTCATCGAAATTGATGTAGGAGAGCTATCACACAAGGAACACAAAAATAGCTGTTGCACGAGATGCCGGTTCAAATATGCATAAGCGAATTTCTTTGCCTAAGTGCTTTAGGAATATGAATACTCCCTTTTACCTTTTTAGAGTTGTGATTTCTGTTTTCAAGAAATTGCAAAACCTGCCAATTAAGGTACAGAGTAAGAGCATCACTTCGAATTGGCAACAGTGACCGTAAGGCTCCAACGTTCTATTGTGTAACATAAAATTTATGCTTGACGTCGTACTCGTTGGCGCCAGCCCTTTTGAAACATAATTTTAAGCGTGAAACATGTGGGAGCAATAATCGTGTCCCATTGGGCCGCTGATTGGCCTGTAGCATTGAACACACGTGAGCGAAACCCACGTCGCGTCGCCCCGTCGAGCGGCGTAACCATAGCAACCGCCGCTGAAGCTATGATTTGGCCGAATACCACGAAGTCACGTCGCGGGGCTAGCGACGGTTGCTATGGTTGCATCGGTCAAAGACGCGACGCGACGCGGTTTTTGCTCTGCTCCGCTTTGGCGGTTTTTGCTCTGCTCCGCTTTGGCGATATTCACCTTCGCTCACAAACACGCTCCGGAGGAACTCTATCGTAAATGAGCAGAAATTCAGAAGAGACACATAAAGCCTCCTTCTCAGGGGCTCCCATTACTTGTAGGTCTTGTTTTGTCGCGGAAAGGATTCAGTGAAACGGCGTCTGCATGACCCTTTAACCCTCGCGCTGTTGAGCACGTTTGACAGTTTCTGCCGCGTCTGTCTCGGCGCAGTTCCGACAAAGCGCCAGTCGTTAACCTCGCCCACGGGCGCGCTTCGAACCCTGCCGGAAAGTCGTAAAAGTTGTAAATGTTTCGACCCCGGGGCTCGCTCCTTCCCCATTCTTTTTTACGAGGAGCGCTTGTAAACCCTGAGACAGGCATAGCACGGCCAAGAAGCGCCACCGTTTCTTTACAATGTTTATGCTCTTAAAATAATAGTAAAGAAAGCACGAGCGAAGCAATTAAGAAAGATCACCGAGGGCCGTAATTGTTTCAAAGTTGCAAGCGTTGCACGGAAAACGGCCATTTCGAGTTGAGCCGTTACACCAGCATCATGGCTCAATTAAAAGTGAGAGTATTGTATACGTTACAACCTGGTATAATATTTGAATATATTTTTCAAATCGTGCGTCTTCATAAATGGTCACGACCAAGCAGTTCCAAAAAAATCACGCGCAAATTAAAAAAAAAAAATGCGTGGAGAGACTATAAAAACAAAGCGTTAGATAGAGTTTGCAGTTCGCTGCAGCTTTCTAATAATGATTTAATTTCACGGCCAGTACCTTTATTGTAATTCAACTGTACGTTCAGAGTCACTAAGATCTTAAGCAACGCAGAGTTTGGCCTAATACGTTCACGTTTCTTGCTTCCTCCTGCGTCGGTCTTATCGGCTAACGCCACAATCCCATTGGCGGAGGAGCGATAATGAGGTGCTCTATAGACTCACCGCACTCTGGGTTCCTATCAACTGTCAGTGACTCTAAGCGGAATGATTAAAAAAATGCCTCGAACTGAGGACGCACAAAGGGTGGATTGCAGCGCATGCATGTTGTGCTGTCTCTTTAAATTACCCGAATGAATCAATAAATGCTTTATTTGATCAACGAAAATGCAAGCATAGTGTTCAGGCGAGCCGGTGGAAGTTTACCATAGTGCTATTAACCTGACGCTGGAACAGAAGGAAGTTAAAGTTTAGAGTGGTAGAAAGAAAAAGTAGGGAGAGACAACGTGGAGGTGTTGAGTGCCCTATTCCTTTTGGTTTTTTTTTTCTGCCACTGTAAAACATATATTTTATTCTGCCCCAGTCTTGGGGCATTATCACTATGAATTCATTTAATGATTCTTCATCCGATCGATTAGTGTGTAGATGGAGATACTGGAATATATTAAAACGGTCTGTACACGTGTGCACAATCATGCAAACTCCGTCCTCCGTATTTGAAGCTCCAGTCAAAAACATATTTCCAAGAACTGGTTAACGCGTTTAGTAGCGATCGGTTAGCGTGGGATTACTAATCGGAACGCTCCACTGATCCAATTTCGCTAAGAGCTTCAGTAATTTCTGGGTGGCTGTAAAGTTGCTGCACGCTTCAGTTAATTGTACAACGCGGTGCACCGTCCGATGCGAAGGTGAGCTGGAAAATGTTTCCAACTGAGTTGCGCTCGCGCATAGACGCTTTCGCGCCGTTATACGAATGAGTTGCAGGAGCGCGAATGGATAGCGGAGTCGAACAGCGCGGCGCTGTTCAGATTCGTTTGGCTGCGGCGACAGAAGGTAAGTTAGGATACCCTTTCCGCATCGGAGAAGCCGTTTCTCAGATTGCGCGGAAGATCGCTTTCATAGGCCTAAAGAAAATTCAAGCGCGCAGTTCACATTTGGTGTTACGTTAGCATACCACACTTTTCCACTTGTTCGTGGAAAAGCATATTACTTTATTTGCCGACTATAATATGAAGACGTGCGTATAGTCATCGAAATTCTCGGGTGAATTTTCATTTGCACGTACGTGGGGACTCCGATATATTAAGCTTATGAGTATATCTAACCGTATGTGTCACTAATATCTTTGAATCATGGCATGCTTTCTAACTGTATCGCCTCAGCACTCAGCGTCAAAGAAGCGTTTCGGAAAAGCGTTTCGAAAGCGGCAGCTGCCGCGGAGTTGGCGCGCTGCCAAGTTAATTTTGCCTCTCGGTCCAGCTGCGTAGTGGCGTCTTGAAGTGGCGACTTTTTACTAGTTGTGTTTAGCTTTTTGATCGGTTGGCCGCGCCCGCTCGATTCTGGAACCTGGTGCGCAATCGGGCAGCCTTGACATACTCTATCGCCGTAGAGTGTCTGACGGTAGCATTTAATAACGCCTTGTAACTACCTCTATTTCATCAAATATAAGTGCAGCATACGTGCGCGAGAGGGTTGTCTGATTCGTGCTGATTCATGAGAACTCGTACACATGGCGACTGCCGACAAGATGAACACACCGCCCTTATTCGCGACATTGACGGCGGTCATTGAATTCCCTTTCCTCCGCTTCACATTTCGGCTGCCAGGCCGCGCCAGTCTTCGCTGCGCACTTGGATAGGCGCTAGCTCCCCGTTTCTCTACCTCACGTCTTCTCCGTTGGGTGGCGTCGCCTCTTCTGGAGTTGCGAATATCGTCGCAGTGTGACGCCATCATAATATGCATGGCGTGTTGGTGTACAGTCGTTGACAATGTAAGCAGAAACGATCGAATGACGACCAAAGGATACTGCATGGTGTCAATACCCCGACGGAAGCAATTAAACTAACATGGACTTCGTATGCATGTATGCTGCAAACATGTCTGCACACCGTTTTTTTATCACCAATGTTACAAAACTTTTATACAAGGAAGAAACACGCCTCAAGCAGGGTTTTTGGACTGACTTTTGTCTAATATATGTTAGCAGTCTGACCGAGGCTTCACGGGTTACTAGTTCAACTTCTCGCTTCGGGACAGCTCCACCGGTAACATCTGTTTGTTGCTCGGTCGTTTCAGCTTACGCTGCTACGGCTGTACTCTCTTCGTCCATGTGTGTGTGTGTGTGTGTTTGTGTGTGTTTGTGTGTGTGTGTGTGTGTGTGTGTGTGTGTGTGTGTGTGTGTGTGTGTTGTGTGTGTGTGTGTGTGTTTGTGTGTGTGTGTGTGTGTCAGCGACTCTATCATCCCGGTACGAATGAAAAGCTTACAGTGTATAATGCGAACCTCGGTAGCGGTAGAGAAAGTAGCTTCGCAGGGGGTAGTCGTCGAAGCGAAAGTAGTCTGCGAGGGGACTTCAGCCCACGATCGCCGCGTCCCGGCAGAGGGCGCTTCGGAAAAGCCGCCGCGCTCGGTGGTTCTCATTAGGCCTAATGGTTCCTCGCTGGCCACTCCTGATTATCGTCGACCGGTCTCATGGACGGCGTCGGGGTCGGTCCGTCTCCCCGCCCTATCTATGGGTTCGCTCGTGCACGCGCGATACGTCTAACGAGGCCCGCCGAATAAGCGGAATATTTGGGACCCCGGAGACCGGGGAGCCCCGATCGCGAGCTTCAGTCAATACCAACTAGAAACAAGACCAAGGCCCTAGCCTATCTTTCCCAAACGTCATCACTATCGGATACACGCGGTGCCGCCTAGCTTGCGTCAGCATCGCCATTAACGATGACGTCATGCACCGGCCTTGTCTTCTAAGGGCTATTGCTCCGGCGTGGGCGGCATTCTTTTCGGCGGGGCCTCCGAAGTGGCTGATGGGGGCAGGCGCGGTGTCCCGATATCCAGGGACCCGGATCAATCAAGCGAAAATTATGCAGTGAAGCCCGGCATAAGAATGGCGGAGTCGTGTATGCGGTCGTAGCCTGTATCAAGCATTCATTATGCGCGATCTGCTGTCCACTTCCTGCTACGTTACTCGGTGACGGCGGTAAGGGAAACGTGTGTGTGCGTGCGTGTGTATGTTGAAGAAATATGGAGGACGCCATTTGCATGCAGACGCATACAACCTCCTATTGTCACAGTGCTTGCATATATAGAATGCACCCTAAACAGTGCATTCTAGATTATTTTATCCTGAAGTGTGATTTTTGAATGTGGTGCGAGACGTCATGTGCATAGGTTATGCATACATGTTGGGATGTTTTTTGTTTTTGTTTCGTATTAAGGAGGTCGCCTTGTCTACTTTGTCCTGCTAATTATTCTTTTGATACACATTCATTCTGTCAAGTTTTTAATGGTGCAAGGGTGCCTTAATTTTTCGGTTTGACATCAGAGCTTTGAAAAATGTTTATCCTCATTTTGCGTGCCAAACAATTATGCGCGCACTATTATCTAACGCCCTGTGGGCACTCGCTGTAAACCTGATGGACTTTATTATAAAATACAAGCCTCAAAGCAAGAGCCAGAGCTAACAAAACGGTCTAGCAAGGCCTGAATGGCCACATGTGCGGCCATTTGTTTGAAGATATAGTTGTTGGAAGAGAACTCGCTCAAATAGGCCACTTGTCGTCTTATTAGTAAAGTCGAAGTGAACTTCCTCACATGAATAATTGGTTTAACAGTACGTATGTGGGCGGGCGCCGCTTAAATGGGAGGGGGAGGGGGAGGAGAACGTATACAGTTTGAATATATAAGCCCAGAGATGTTTTCCCCATGCCGGCATTGCCCGAACGACATCCAGTTCCTAGTTGATTGGCCAAGGAATGGATAAATTTCGCCCCTTTCCTGGTGACCAATAATGGCGGCGAGATGTTTTTGGTGGCGCCCTCTTATGGTTCCCTCTCTTCACGTCAGTACCTCGCGAACAAGTTCGATGGTGTTTGTAATTAGCAAGGTAGAAGCTTGAAATCATTGCGCTCTGAAACCAACACTGCCAACGCCGTAACATTTAAAGTTGTGACATTACTCTTATTTCCGTCAGAGATAAATCCTTTGTTGACGTCATAGTTAGCATTCGGCCAATCGTGGCAGGCCGACCACTGCGACGCTTTCGACAGCTCAGGTCGCCAATACACCATTCCAATATTTAAGAGTCCTCAGCCCAGCGCGCGACCTCCTAAGCACAACATGCGTATGTTCGTCGCTTCGGGAAACGAGAAGATCACGCGCCATACGCACGAACACTCAAAATGAAACCTGCAGCCAAGAGCCTTTTCTTGGAAAGGTCTAAACTACGTTCTCTAGAAAGACTGGCTAGTCTCCCGTTCGAACGCCTGTCTCCACGCAGCGAGATGGCAGCTCCGTGGATGAAAGGGCCGGGGGCGCTGCACGCAATCGACCTGTTGTTGCAGCTGCTACCTTCCTCACTAACTACCTCCTTCAGTCTCAACGACGTTAATGAGATAATCATTGTTGACTCGACAAGGTAGCACAAATGCAAGCGTGGCGCCCCGACTTCGTCTATAAGACGATTGCAAGCAAGGCCACTGGCCGCCGCCATGTCTTTGCTCGTGCGGACAAGCCCGTCCAGTTTCACGCTTGCCAAAACTATATTCACGCGCAAGCTGCACGTGCTTGCACTCATGAATCACCAGTAGGTGCGCCATACTTGCAATTTACCAGTCCTCAGTCCAGCGTGTGAACTCCTCATCCCAGCACGCGCATATTTGTCGATTCGCAAAGCGAGCCATTAACGCACCATATGCACGAACACTGAAAATGGAACCGGCTAGGAGCCTTTTTTTGGACATGTCTATAAACAATTGCAACCTTAGCGCCCCGACTGCTGCCCTATGGGAACCAGCACGCGAAGCGTGCGCGTGAACGTGGCCTTGACAAGCTTGCAATAGGCTTTTTCTGAAATTAAGTCTGGCTACCTCTGTAACTATCGTCACCTAAGTGTATATTATCTGTACATGCTAATGGCCGTCTTTAGATACCTGACTACAACCTGACGAAGGAAGAATAGACCTATCGCTATATTACTCAAGCATCAAGGAGAATGCAGGGATTGGCGTTCCACGCGCCACACGCGCTGGCCTCAGCTGTAGTAACTTTTCTGAAGCAAATACCGAAAACAAATGGCATCTTGCACGCGCGTTCGTCAACGATTTATTTTGGTTATTTACTTCGAATCTTTTCTACGGGGAAGGCGTGCGCGTGTGGCGCGTGGAACACCAATCCCTGCATTCTCCTTGAATTTAGCGGAAATATTTTTCCACTTAATTTAGTGGGAAAATTTTCCCTTTAACTTAGCGGGGAAGCGTCCCATAATGCAACGCGCGGTTATGCCGACGGTGACGCCGCTTAACCCAGAAATGGCCGCCTAAGAGCTGCACTTTAAATAAACCACTGGCTAGGTGGCGCAAGTTGCAGCCCGATTCAAAGAGTTCAGCTCAATCCCTCCACCCATCCGGTGATGAACCGGGGGGGGGGGGGGGGAGAGGGAAGGGGAGGTGGGCCTTGTGAGCACTGAGGACATTGCGTCGTTGGCGTCTATTGTATAATACACGTTCGCTTTACATTCATGTTAATCTTTTTTTTTTTTTTTATGGGTTTCTTGCAGCGAGACGAGCCGGATAAACATAAAAGGCGCTGAAAACACGACGCCGTCCCCCAATTCGAATTTCGTGAAAAGATGTTCGCTTCCTCCCGCCTCCTCTTCTCTCGAGGGAGTCTTTCTTGAACCAAGATAAGAGTCTCGCTTTGTTCCTTTTCTGTAGTCCCCCAAATAAATTCGCGCCGACGCACGCAAGAAATCAGACGGCGATAGAAAAATAAAATAAAATAAAAACGGCAACTTTACGGCACATATTCACAAGCAGAGCAACATGACTGTCTGTGTCAAATTTTAGTTATGTTTCTGGATTAAATAACAAACAAAAAGAAAATGAAGCAAACGCATAAAAACTGCACTTAAAAAAAAGAGGAAAGGAAATTGTGCTTATAGGGATGCGAGTTGGTATTCTCCGTAGGTGCCAGGCTTCCAGTCGTGTACGTACTTCATTCTACGCCGTCGGATGGAATGAGAATGCGGAGTTGCTCGTATTGAGCTCGCAGACTTCGTTTTCGAAATGCGTTTAGCGTTCTTTGAAGCTGCTCTCAGGACGACTGTCTTTGAGTCGCAAACGTGTGCGCCCAACAGACACGAAAACCCTGATAACAATAAAATATTAAAAAAATACGAAAAAAAACTTTACTTTGTCGTAAAACTTTTTCGCCATATTTTATGAGCGAACGGCTCCTGCCTCTTATAAGCATCAATTGGATTAGATGAGTTATCCTTTACGTTCGCAACGTAGATGTGTTGTTCGGTTAAACGGAGGTGTTCATAAGTCTGACGGAGCGAAATGGTTCGTTTCTCGTTCAATATGCGGCCCGGTGATTCCCAAGGGAGGAGACCTCGGTAACGGAAGCGTTTATTTTTTCTTGTTACCGTCAACTTCATAATGAGATACTTTCAAACGCCACACGAGTACCACTTTTTTTTTACTACATGGCGGTAGCTCTTTGCTGCCGACTAATGCAAAGAGAGCGCATCATCAAACGTCCTGAAGTGGGGTGGTGCGTTTCGACTCTGTCAACCGATGAATGCAAGATTTGTTTTTCTTCTTGCTCTACGTGCTGACAAACATCATTCGTAAATATTGGCGGCACCTATAGATCTTTTGACGAGCAGGTGTCTGACGTCACTTCGCTGCCGTGGCGCTACGGTCGGCAGGGCGCAGTCACTGAACACTTCACTTCGCGCGAATCGCGTTTGTACGCACACACTTTGCCAACAGCGCGGCCTTGTTTTGTAAACAGAGCGTTGGTCTATAGCCGTTTGCGTGTAGACCTACTACCTCCGTAGTAGGTAGTAGGTTGTAGTAGTAGTAGGTAGTAGGTAGTTCTGTGTAGTAAGTAGTAGGTAGCAGTAGATAGTAAGTAGTAGTAGGTGACGTGAACAAAACCTCCGTTTTATTCACGCTTCAAATAGTAGAGAGTTTTAGTAGATCGTTCCGATGACTCCGATAACGATACCCGATACTCTGCCTCCGCCTTTGCGCTTACATATATAGTATCGTTATCGGGGGTATCGGAGGTATCGGAACCATCTACTAAAACTCTCTATTGTCGCTTGTCGTAACGGTACCGCTAGGGTTTTGCTTTCGTGAATATTCTTAAGCACTTCATCAACTGTACCTGCGCAAGGAGCGTGGAGTTTCGTTTATGTGCGGGTAGCGCATAAACGAAATGTCGGTCTTTCAGATAACTTGATAATAGGACGCAGCACATAAAAGAGATAGAGAAAGTGTCACGGTTCACCCAAGACTGATCGCAAGTGGAATGAAGAGAAGGCCAAGCGGCAGAGAAATTGCGGTGTTCTATTTACAAAATACAAATACAAACAAAGGCCAAGTCAGAAAAATAATTTCAACAAAATATACAAAGAGAAATACGTTTAACTATGTAGTTCAACGCCGGGCAAAGACGAGTCCCTCGGTCCCTCGCATAGAATGCCCCTGGTAGTTCGTTGCGTGGACGAACCGTGAAGAGGTGCAGCTCACCGTAGTCACCTCGAATCCTGGGCTTGGGAAGTAAAGAGTTGCCGTTGCAGCTTGGGCGTTGCAAGAGATGGGCAAGTTCTGGACCATAGCCATAGACCTTCTTGCGGAGCTCCTTCTCCGACCGAACCTCAGGTTTTGCTGGCCATTCCCTCTTCTTTCTCCTCTTTTTCTTCTACCCTCCTGCTGTCTTTTGCGGTCTACTCCTTTCTTCTCAATATGGCATGGAGCCGCAGAACCCATGACATTACCCCCCGAGCGCGAGAATTTAATTGTATTAAATTGTTTCTTGGAGTTTGCTTCTACACGAAACAGTTCTGTCGTCGTCGATCACGCAGCACAAATGCAATCTTCCACAGCTACACTTCCACATCACACTTTTCTTAAACACTTCACTACTACCGTGTCACTGAGTCCAAGCATTGGCGTTCGGTATAGACAAAAAATCTATCAAACAAAACAAAAATAGCAAAGCTCACGCAATGATAAGCATTCTACGAAACTCTGTAAATGTTCCTCAATATTCTGCCCATTCCAGAACTGTCGTTTTTTATTGAGTGACATCGATTCGTTTCCTTCTTTCCCAAAATTCGAAGCCAGGAAGGAAAAGAAGAAATCATCCCGCTAGCAGTACGCACGACACTGCACTTCACGAATTCAGACTGTGTTCTTAACTGCCAGCTTTCCCACACATATTCTTTCAGCTGTCATAACATACACGACTCAAAAAACCCAAGATGTTATACTTGCCACACAGGGCAACATCGAATGCCATTTACAACGAATGACATTTGAGCGGACGGCCAATCAGCGCGCGACACTTCGGGCGTGGCGCATTCCACGCGCAACAGATTGCGAGCTGATTCGCCGATCACACGAATATCATTCGTTGTAAATGGCATTCGAGTTGCCCGTGTGGCACGGGTATTAGTCACCCTCGGAAGAAAAACCTTAGTCCCCATAAAAGAAAGAGTTTGAACTCTGCTAAAGAACGAACTCACTCTACGGCTTTCACAATACACACTAACTCTGGACCAAACAAAAGACACTTCACATAGGTACACACAGATTCGAATGTATCAAAAATCACTTCGTGACTTTGCTATCGAGAAACTTCGATTCGCCATTCCAATGTTTTCGCGTAACACAGTAGCCATGCGAAAGTTTGACAAGCAAGGATAACACTCAGTTTTGCAATACCATAACATAAATTCACAAACATACGAAAGCGAAAAAAATATTTTCCGAGTAATTGGCATAGCCATTTACTATAGAACCCAGTCTTAATCCTTCGTTGAGATATGCAATTCACTGATTTCTCATCTAACCTTCAAGCTCCCAGCTTGCCAGTAGCTCTCATCCAAACCTCAGGATTAAACTCAAACTCCGCATGACCTCTCCTACGCCAGATGATTCAGATTTTCACGTTAGCATAGCAGGTGCTCTGTCTTTTAGATGAACTTTCCGCAGCATGGCGGTCTCTGACCTGCCATGCTGATCGGATGTCACTCCTGTTCGACGGTGTTGCTGATCAAATTGATTTCTTCCTTCTACTTTCGTGCGTCACTTCAGTCTCCAAATACGCTTTCGTCTCCTTAGAGGAACGTGAGAGAATTGTATAAAACACAATCAAAGAAATTTGTGAGGAAGAAAAAAAAAAGAGCTGAGTCATGATTAGTAGCAGTTAAGTTGGGAGTCCCTTAATCATGCGAGAAGGCAATGGCACGTCACGAAGTACAGCACGCTGCTTTCTCGTGGGTAAAAGTAAACTGCAACATTATTATTACTTGTCTGCACATTTATACGGTCTTCCTCAATGTTTTAGTGAACAGGCATATTTATTTACGATAAATTAATACAAAACTAAAAATATACACGAGCTATATGACTACCTGATTGGGTGCCGATTCAAAATGAAACACAAAGTTGTTTCGTTTCGAAGTGAGACACATGATTCTGACTGGACGTCTGAACCAATCCCTGGGTCGTCATTTTTGTTCCTCGTTGCCCGGTAACACTTGGCAACAAATATCCGCACAAATTCGAAAAAAACAACAACAAGCAAATGGGGAAATTACAAAAAAAAGAAAGTTGTTTCCGAAGGCAAAGTTTTTTAGGGGGCCTTTCGGAAACGCGCAAACGTAATAAAATAGCAACGTCAAAAATCTTTATATAAATATTTATAAAAAAACACCTTAGCTACTCGGACTCGTTTTGTGCGCGGTCGTTTTAAATGAGCCCACGGCCTTACGCGATTCACCAAGCTCTCTGCTAGAACTCACGCTGTCGACACTTTTATAATCCTATAAAGAGAGGAGAAAAAACCTCTACGCCACAATTTCACAATGTAATCTAAAAAAATTCTCCGGGACGAGTTAGTTGTTTTTTTATATCTATGTTTTAAATGTGTTAAGTGCGAAAATGACTTTGCTCGAAGTGCTGGGCGATGAGCGGACGTCAGAAAGCTTTCGGCGAAGCGAGCTTATACGACCTCGGTAATGGACGCGAGCTGCTGACGACAGAAGGTGGCGGAACGATCATGTTTTTCGTCGTGTTTCCTTTTGTTGTTGTTGTTGTCTCTAAGAACGGGGTCCCACTGCTCATACACCATACAAAAAAGACAGGCGCTGTCTGAAGCGTGCTTCTTCCTTGTATGTGAGAGTCCAGTCAAGTTGGTCGTACAAAAAGAACTATCCGCACACATGTTTGAGACATTCGTATGGGTGAAGCAATCGCGCTTCAAACACGCTTATCATTAAAAAAAAAAGAGATCCGCGGTGTTTGCTGCGAGAGAACATTGATAACGCAGTTCAGGTCGGTAATAATTCCGGAGTCACACTATAGACGAGCGGCAACAGGAACTAACGTCACCGTCAAGCATCAAACCAGAGTCTTTCGCGATTTGACAGGCTTTGCGGAATCATAGCCTCCTCTATTCTCACAAAGCATGGCAGTTCGACGACGGAGCCATAGAGTGCCCGGTCGCAGATTTGGAGCGTGAGGATCTGGTAGCATATAACATTTCTCGGGGAATCTGCTAGTGAACGCACAGCTTTTCCAGCGGCGAGGATGCGCGAGGAACGCAAGGAGCACGAGCGGACATTTCATCGCTCGGGAGAAGTGTGTTTCGGCGTCTCGCCGCAGCGGGGCGCCCTTTACATGACTCTCCTCTCATCCGTTGTCTGCCGCTCTACCTTTTCACTCTCGGCGGCCGCGTCTCGTGGCGATTTGCGAGGCTTTGTCAGTATAAAGGAGGCTATGGTATAATAAAGGAGGCTATGCTCAAACACGAGCATCATACACGCGAGGGTATCTTTGGCAGGCTTGCAGATCACTCGTGCTTATTTCGCGAGCACAGAACGACTAAGCGCCTGCCAAAGGTACCATCGCGAGCATGCTGCATGGGTTGGAGGCTCGTCGTTGTCGTGTGTTTCTGTTTGTCGCTCTAGTGGGACTCGGGCGTCAGGACGCCACCTAAAACATTCTCGACCGCCATAGCAGCAACGGGGAATAAATACCGCGGCCAATAGTTTTATTTTGTGCCAGCGCGAGCAGGCCAATGAAGCTTCCGCGCGTACCGGCGGCATCTAGAGTGGCGAGCGTGCAAAAACATCTTCGTTGGACGCGTGGGGTCAGTCGAGACAGCTGTACCGCGAAGCTGGTTTTTGTTCGATGTTTCGCTAGAAAATGTAACCTTGACAAAAGAGAAGTGTCAGTATATTACTTTTCTTATTTTTTAGTCATCCGCGTTGGTATACTTTATATAAGGGAAATCTCGTTGCACCTGAAAAGTAGATGCTCACGTATGTATGCGTAAAAATGACGGATGATTGACGTTGACCCCTTTCCGAGCTGTCACTCAACAGCTCGCCTTGAGGCCAACATGGCACGTAAAGTCGCGTAAGCTGGATGCTGTAATATTTGTGTACTATGAAGACACCTTATGAGCATTCATACGGTGAATGATAGCGTGATAAACGCGGGGCTTTTCGCTTGACTGGCCGTGTTCGAAGAAAGAAAACAGCCCCCCATATGGCTTTATGGTACTTCCAAATTTGCTGCAGCTCAGCAGCGGCAACTTTTCTTATATAACCTAACCGCTTAAAAAAAAATCCCACAAGAACATGTAGACTTTTTAATCGGTTTTTGGACCACTTTTTCTGGCACAGATAATGAAGAGCGCTTATGTATCGGAAAAACGCGTTCTGAATTTGTGAGTCCGCTGATCTGTGTTGACTTCAACATAATTAGCGCAACACATTTTCCTTCCTTCGCATTACATTTATTCGGCGATCATGCTCTCTGACTCGCAAACTTTCCTTTTCGTTGACAACGGCGGTGAATCCACGCTGCTTCAGTAAATGATTTTCCTCGCTTTCTTTTTTTTACTCCTTCCGCCGTCCCCATCATTCAAATGTGCTCGTCGGCGCGTTTATGCTGTAAGCCGCTTGAACAAAAGCGCAACGAAGGTAAGGCAATTTCTTCCCGTTTGCTGATTGAGGATGAGCACACGCGTATGTTTCCTCGCACAACAACAACCGCCGAGGTTCGGCGTAGCGACGCGTGTACAGCGGCAGCGGCAGCAGCAGCCCGCGCGGCGCAAACAAGGATTAACTGCAGGGACCGCGTCCTCGCGTTTACGAAACAGTAACGGCGATGCTCATACAAGGTGCTTGCGCGAACACGCACTTGTGTTTGTTGCCCGGGCGAAAGGTCCCGTCGGTGTTTGTCTAGCCGTAAATAAATTAAACTCCGGCTTATTCGCGCTCTTTCGTATCCTTGGCGATTGCGGTACTTTCACTTGGGCAGGAGGAACATACGCGAGCGAAGAATCCGATCTTTGTGTATTTAGTGATACTACCAGTTTCATTAGGAACTTTAGTAGGGCGGTTACAACGATTTGAAGATGATGCGTTAGTTGGTGGCGCAGTATGAGAACAAACGGAAAGGGGAAGTAACTTACGGAAATTATAGGGTGAAAATAATCGGTCCACACGGATGAATGTACACGTATGAACCATAATACAACTTAATGCGCAATATACAATTTTAAAAGAAAAAAAAGTAAATATAAGACAAATATACAGTGAGAAAATAATAAAGATATGGATGGCTGGTTGTGCTAGTTGGTTTTGCATCATGGTGTAATACGCCAAAACAACATGGACGAGAATGAAGGGAGAACTGGACAGAACGCGGCTTACACCTCGTGCTGCCCAGTTCTCCCTTCATTTTCGTCCATGTTGTTTTGGCGAATTACAGCATGATAAAAAGATATCATAAGTAAGCCAATAGTATGCGCAGGCAATTTTATATAATGGTCTAAGGCCTTTGCAAATCAATCGACAAACGTGGAGTGAAAAAAAAAGAAGGTGGTTCAAAGAAGTTCTAATCGGACGATAGAAATGGCACAAAATTTCCAGGACAATTGAGAAAAAAAAATGCGAAACCCCTCCCCCCCCCTTAAAAAAAAGAAAAAAAAGAAATACGTTTGTGAGTATATATTTTCGCAGGACACGGCGACAGTCAATCAGGACGAACAACAGTAGAATCTAAGAGAACGATCAAGCTCTTAATACGATTCTAGGTCCAAGAAGCGCTATGTGCGCAGAGACAAGGAGCAGGTGAAATGCCACTCACACTGTCCCGGCGTACTCTGCATTTTTTTAGGGTCTATAATCGTAATTTGAGCTTCGTCATTCGCTGTAATCCGTCCACTGCTCAATTTGATCCGCTGTCTCCGGTTCCTACACGAAAGAAACCTTACGGCCATTTTTGATCGAGTGCCGGGGCGTGAACCCTTCTCGTTCCGACCCCACTGCTGCGTGATGCGTTTTACGAATGTCGTTATTCCACGGGCATCCATATATGCCATTCTGAAATGATATCCGCGCCGATTGAAAGTAATTCGTAATACGCTCATTTCACACAAAAATTCTTTATTTACGTAGGTGGGTATGCAAGTGGCCAGTCAATTGAGCATATGTCGCAATAAAGTTTTCTCCTTGAAAGTTGACAAACATTTCTTTAGACTTCTGCAGCTACTGACAGCTTAAAAAAAGACACACACACACACACACACGCACACGCACACGCCACCCACGCACACACACACACACACACACACACACACACACACACACACACACACACACACACACACACACACACACACACACACACACACACACACACACACACACACACACACACACACACAGGGCGTGGTTTTGAATGATATTTGATCGTGATTGGTTCCTTCGCGTTCTTATCGGCTAATGCCGCAACCTGATTGGTTGCGCAGAAATCATGAGATGATCGGGACTCGCCACGCCCCGCCTTTTTTAAGTTATCAGGGACTCCATAGCGGAATGTGGTAAACGAGTGGCGCATAAAAGACGGGACACTCTGAAGAAGCAAACCACAGGACGAGCGCTAAGAGGGACGTTACGGTTAGATATGGGTGCGACGTACTTAGCAGACTACACTTCGTTTCAACTTTCGACCGAAGATAAGCACGAAAACTAACAAGAACAACAACAACAATAACCTTCCGCGCAAATGAACAGCACTTGGTATTAGGCGTAGTTTTGTTTTTAAGGGTTCCAATTAAATGAAAAAAAGGACGTTTCCGGGTGCTTTATTTTTTGTTGTAACGTCAGACAAATGGTAGATTCATACTGACTGTAGCAGTGACGCTATAGATTTCTGTAAGTTCTCGGCCAAAAAAAAAAGGGGGGGGGGGAGGGGGCTTTTATTAATGTTTTTATACGTTGCATTTAAAAAAAATAGTATCACCATGTAGAAACACAAGCACCGTATGCACGCACATACATGCACACACACATGCACATGCACATGCACACACTCAAACGCATGCACGCCCACTGCTCACATAGAGCCCTCAAACACACCTTATTTGTATCTCTCATTGCACTACGACATTAGCAAACGTCTACACAAAGACTAGCATCTGAGCGACAAGGTACTATAGTGAAGGAGTGCTCTCGTGTACCTACAAGGTTTTCGTCTTGCCGAGTTGAGGAGAACCGTGTTCGCTGCATCGCCGTCTGGTGTGACCGGACCACGAGCAACGAGGTCCGAGCACACCTTCTCTCGAACGCACCTGTTCTCGGTGCACGAAATTCGCAGGCTGCTATACCAGCGGCCCTTTTCCGAGAGGAAACAAGAGCGGGCAACGACGAGCACAGATCCACGATACTCTCTCCAGATATACGTACCGAATACCCTGGCCCTAAACGGAGGGGTGTGTGCCCCGTGTGTAGACCTTGTCTGCCCCACCCTGCCTTCTCTTTGTCCGGCGGCCGCGTGTGGACCTTCTTCGCCCGGGGCATCGGTGGCTGAGTGGGTCAGTGCCCCGCAGCACGGAGTACGTGGAGCAAAAGCTCTCCCTGCAGAACCCCAGGGATCCTGAGGTTCAACCCCCACCGCTGCCTGTCTCGATCTGGAATAGCATAGATAAAATAGTAAGGGTGCAGGCGAGCTGGTGAATGTTAACCACGGTCGGAGACAGAAATCATTCACAAGGAGAGGAATGATGCAAAAAGACTAGTAAGGGAGACGGTGCGGATAAAATATCTAGGTAATTGCATAAGTCAGGCTTCGTTACAGTTCGGTAAAAATTTCAAAAGTTTTTTTAAAAATATAATTATTTTTATTGGTATGTGTGTACTGTACACCTTTGCACCGTTTTAGGTTCAGTGTGTGTCATCCCTTCATCGCTAAAGAAAGGGAAAGAAGAAGAAAGGGGAAGGGGAAAAACATTTTAAGTAAAAAAGCATTGTTTTTTTTTTGTGAATTTTTGTTAGAATGGAATAGGTACTGATCTTTTTGTTAAACTTTGAGGGAAATTATAGAATTATCTTTGTGAATCGGCATGAAGACCGTCCATAGCACTACTTTGTGTGTTTGAGGGTTTGGCGTCGGGACTGTTTAGAGGTTGTCCCTTTGTGTTGGTGGTGGCTGACTGTGTGCTATATAAGAAGGAGGACTAAATAAACCTGGTAGCTGAGTTTGAGACGTCGTCCTGTCCCTTTCTTTTCCTTAGACTTTTATGTTCATTTCTGCCCCAGTCTCAGGTTTATTCAACGTGGAATACCATCACTACTGTGCGCGTGCTTGTTTCGTGACTACTGCGTAGTGCACGTTAAAGACTCCAGGCTAGCGGTCGTTCTGCGCTGGTTATAGTTCTCGTCTGCAGCGGAGATACCAGGCGCCCATGCGGGCTGACTATCTTCCCGCTGCCTAACACACACACGACAACACAAACAATTGTCTGCCGGGTGTCTTACTGCTTGTCCGGCGGTGGCGTGTCCGGCGGGACGTTCCCGGGGAGTGTGAGTGACGTGCTCGGTGGGCGTTCTTCTTCTTCGCTGCAGGCTGCCGGCGGCGGATCCGGGAAAGAGGCCCTGAACGGCCGCATGTTCCTGTCGGATGGCCGCCAGTCTAGCGTCGCCTGTCTACGCCGTCGCCGCCAGGCCTCGGCGGACGATGGTGCTCCCACACACGCAGGTAGGGACCAGGAACGAAACGACCGTCGTCGATGTCAATTTACGGTATTTATCCTGAAAAAAAAATATCGCCTTTTTGCGTGGCAAAGGCAGGGGTAACGTAGAACGTGATGTGTTACGGCTGGATCACACCAGTGCTGAGGAGTTGCCACTCCGGATTTGTAATGTTTCCGGAATCATTCCGTCCTTCCGCGATCCCGGAATAAAATGAGAATGGAATTGCGGCAGCATGGGGATAGAATTAGGTGCATTTTGCCCAGAATGGAGTGGGAATAGAACGGGCTCTGTTCTCATGCGAGGTGTGTAGATGCGGTCAAATGGGTTTTTGGAACAGCATCGTTGCACTTTAGGTAACTGACGGCTTGGTCATCCGACCGGCTCATTTTACTTCGAGGATGAAAGTGGCCTCCAGTGAAGCAACCAAAACCGTAGATTGTGGGCAACCTAGGGACCCAAAGCGTTGGACCAGGCGGCTCGCATGCCAAATCGTCCAAAGTCATTTCCGCCGCGAGAATGCCGAAGTCATTTGGTCCACGCGAGAGGCGCTCCGCCGCTGATAAACGGCCGCCGCGGCGGGTGCGCGGGGGCTCTTGGGATCGCGGCGCGGGCGAGGACAGTGAATAAATGACTACGTGTCGTTGAACCAGTGCGTTGTGTCATTCTCCGTGACGGGCAAGAGAATTACCACAAGACGAACAAGGTCTCGTTTCATGGCGCCGCGACACGCGACCGACAATGTGGCTGTTGTGACCATGTGCGATTACAGCACCAGTCGTAGAGGCCACCAGGCAGGGACAATGCCACACCGCCCGCGTTTCTTGGATGCATGATCTCTCACTTGCCATGCGCCTCCTTGAAGTGGAGGACATATACGGTCCTTTTGTGAAGAAAATGGGCAGTTGTAAGTTTTGCCGTCTGTTACGACACTTGGTCGTGCGATCGATATATGCAGTGTCACCACAAAGATTGCTACCAGCGCTTTGTGCGGCCATCGCTCGGCTCAGTAGAATCCATGCGCTTTCAGGACGTGTTTTGCAAAGCTTTGAAGTTGTATTTCTATTTGTATTTGCTTTATTTTGAGTGCCGCTCAAACAACCGTACATTTTGTTTTTGGTGGTGCACTAGAAAACGTTCTATCCATTCCACTAAACAAAGGTCTACATATCAGGATGAAAAAAACATTATCAATAATGCACTCTAAAAATTTTTCTCCAGGTCCAAAAATGTCAATATCAAGATTACCTGATCTAGATTCAAATTTGTTTAAAACCAGTTGCGAACCCGTCATGGGATCAGGTTTTCACAAAGGAAAAAATATGAAATAAGGAGTGAACACGTCTTACCTTCTGAAAAACTCAAAAACATACAAAGTACAGTAGCGCATGTGAGCCTAGACAACCATTTACAACATCGTGCAAGTACATAAAATCCCGAATCATTTGTCTAGTACACAAAGATTTTAAGCCAATCGGATTATAAATTAAAAGTGCAGGTTGTCTATGCGTTTGAAAATGTCAGCTTTATGCTGGCGTTATTAATGCGAATAGCATTCTTTAGATATCTTCTCGCACTTTTCGTCTATGTATCTATCTATCTATCTATCTATCTATCTGGCTATCTAACCTCTTACGCCGCGGGTCGATAAATAAATAAAAAAGACCGGCGCCGGCTGGGATTCGTACCGTTGACCCTTTGATCAGCAGGCAGACGCGCTAACCACAGAGCTATGAAGGCAGTTTTTT
>JAZHYW010021174.1:0-16335 GCA_037355805.1 Ixodes ricinus | reverse complement strand
GGTGAAAGCCTCTTCATATTAGCTGAACAGCACTTTCTCCTGAATTTTGTAGGAATGTAACAAAAGAAATTACAAGAACAAATGTGTCCCATGCCACCATCCCCCAGGGAGAAATGGGACACATGCACTAAAAAATGTAATACTGAATATTATGGACAGACAAGTCTACATCAGACAAGTCCGATCACAGTCGTCTTTTTCCTCCGATTGTCTTGTTTTTAGATCGGAGACTAGGAGTGAAGCATCATTTTATACAAAACAAATATTTGACGGTCTAAATATACCATGAACTAACATTAGGTCATTCACCATTATTACAGGTTAACCTTAGGGGTTATGTATCAGTCAGAGCACCAGGCTTTATGAAAGGAAAACTGAGACGCTGTCCCATTCCTCTCACAAGCTCACTGTCCCATTCTTCCAAACTTCCTTGCACATGGTAGGTTGCGAATTGTGGGGACACGTGAGATGTTACGCTTAAAATTGCGGTGATTAAAAGCAACCTATTAGTGCATCTTTTCAAGGTTAGTTTACTACTGTTGTTGGTCAAACCATTTTGGCTCAAGAATCGAGAAAAACGAATGTGTGCTACTTACTCTTGGAGTGCCGAAGTGGCAACCCCTAACTCAAATCGCCTATACGACACCAAGCAGGTACGCCATTAGAGATGAAAGTACCGCTAGCATGGTGTCATCAATCTTGCAGTTCATCAAAGTTTTGGAACTATTCAATGAATAGATACATTGACTGTCCCACTCATCCCACCGCCCCATTCCGCCCCATAGTCCCCTAGTTGTATCTTTGTCCTCCTGTTTTACTACAGCAGGACACATCTTCTCTTCAAGCGCAGATATTTACTAATAAAAAAAAAGCTATATGGTAGCTAACGTAGATAAAGATTCCGGGCTTATATTGGAGTGAGACTTGTGTGCAGGGCTTTCTTTTCTGCCAATTTCTGCCCGTGGCCCCAACGAATGCTGGAAAACACTGGGCACTACCACCGGCCCGCGCTTCATGCGATCTTTAACAGCATCCAGAAAGAGTGGTATGGCACACGTGCGTTTACATTGCCTCGTTTTAACCGTCGTTCTAAATATTTACTTAAGTGTCACGGTGTTTTTATTTCCTTACAACTTATATTTTTATATAAAAAGCTTTAATCTTCCGTGTAATCAACGTCCCAACCGAGGTTCTACGGCTTCGCGGTGTCGACAGCATCAAGCACCGGCTCCAACGACGAAGCTTTTTTCTCTCTGTAGAAAAAGAGCACTTTCATTGCTTCAATCAAGAAGCACGATGTGAACAAGTTTAAGTCTCAAGAGTTCGTCAGCTGAAAGGGTGTTTAGCGTCGCAGCCGACATCTTGACGAACAGAGGAAAAAACATGTCTGACGAGAGCTCTGACAGTCAGTGTTTTCTCAAGATACTCAAGGTCAATTTCAGTGACTGGCGGCAACACTAAACACTTGAATAACCTTTTCTCTTTTCGTTTTTTTTTTTCGTTTTTTTGTTTTGTTTTTTGGCCAGGGACAAAAAGTAGGAAGTAACGCCCAGGGCTGGTCAGAGATAATCCAAAAAGTATTCGGGAATACAAATACAGAAATACATGTGTTTTAGGGCCCAAAATACAAATACTGAGATACATTTCTTTTTTATGCAACGGGATATTCCTGAGATACTTCTGCAAAAATTGGCCAAAACGTATTCCGGAATAGAGATACAGATACTTATAGAAATACATTTGTTCCCGAACGGTGATAGGTGGGGAGGGTGTAGTTCGTGGCGAATATGAATGGTAATTCATGCTTGTGCTCCTTTTTGTGCCATTTTATGCTATTTCCCTTACCTCGAACTCTTTATTTATCATTATTGCCGCTAAAGAAAACTTCACCCCGTATTTATCATTAATAACTGCTATTCTTGACAAAAGACGTCTGCCCGAAATGAACCCTGTTTTGCCGTAAGGGCGCATCTCAAACTGTCGTATTATAAGCTTCTGATATCACCCAAAGTGGTAAACAATGTTATTGTCGCGAGGAGTGTGTCGCGCCTGTATTTCACCCTAAATGCAGTGTCGACTCGCCATTCTATCGTATTTGCGGTGTTGAAGCGTCGATACCTCGGCATTGCTTCGTCGGGAGTTGCCTGTCGACTTGTGTCTTTCGACTGTGACGATGGATTAACCCTAATCCATCGCCGTGGACGAAGGGTCAGGTTCGATCTGGATTCCTCAGAGCAGGTAAACTCCTGATCTAAACTGAATAAACCTCCAGTCTGCAAACAAAAAAGAAACAAAATGTTTCCTCCCCATTAAACCTGACATTTGGTCTCGCCCAATTTTACAGCGAACCTATTTATGGCTATGGTTCCGTGGATTTTTCGTGTGCGTGACCGCCTTCTCCTTATAAAAGGGGAAGGCCTTCCCATTTTATACCTTTAATACGCGCCTTCCCCGCACAAGCGATTCGGAGTATATAACCAAAATAAATTGTTGACGAACGCGCGTGCAAGATGCCATTTGTTTTAGGCTTTTGCTTTAGAACAGTTAGCGCATGCTGCAGACGCCGGCACATGCGGCGCGGCGCGTGGAACACCATTCCATGCCTTCTCCTTAATGCTTGGCTAATTTAGCAATAGCTTTAATTCTCTTCCTCGTCATAATGAGGAGGCCGCGTATAGTCCGGGCTCCCGAAGAGCAACGCACCTACGAAGAGCAACGGCGGGAACGGCACCGAGAATGTCAGCGGCGACGGCAGTGGGCGGCACGTCTGTCTGAGTACCTTTCGTCACGATGATCACAGGTCAAGACAATAAATATGTTCGTACCATTGTGCAAAATTCTGCGTCACGTCTGAGTCGTGGGCTAAACTGCTTCTCTGGTTATCATCCTTCAGAGAGTGGAATGCCTCATCATTTTTCATTTGAGTTTTCATTCTGGTTTTGATCTGACATTTTTGTACGAGACAGCACTGCGGACGTGAGAAGCCAGCTGGGCGAGATGCGCCGTTCCGTGCGCCGGGGCTCTCTCAGAGACACGTCGTATATCAAAGATACAAATCGTCGCGGGTGGAAGGAAGGAGGTGTCAGTGTGCATCCAAGTATCGCTTTGGTAGAGATTAGGAGTAAACACGGAAAGGTTGAACAAAGAACTTTCTTTGACCGATGGCGAACTCCTGGCCGCCACTCTCTTTCACAGACTACCAGTTACGCAATCGAATATCACGAGTTGTTTCTTTGAAATTGTGTCTACTCTTATCTCTGTCAAAATAATAATTTGGGGGGGGGGGGTGCTAACTGTCCTGCAATTGACCGCAATGTGAAATGTGAAAATCTATAGGACTGACGTCGGACGGGGAATGTACACTGACTTCTTTAGCTGGATTTAATTACGTTAACAACGAAAGCCGAATAAAAGTTTATTACCGAATGTTACACCAAGCCCTCCTGAATGAGTCATCTGGGTCATTCAGGAGGAATTTGTGTAATATTCTTAAATAAACCATCCCCCCCCCTTTTGTTTACGGTGCAATCAGCACGAGCAAGCAATGCCCGTGCAGACTTCCTTTATCGAGTTTGAAAAAGAGCAGGCTCTGCTCGAAACGTCGAATAAAGCCTCTGCTGCTGGTCACAAATAGGTGTTGGGCAAGCTTGATGCTCAGCTCACCGTGAGAAGAAAGAGCCCCGGTTTGGGGATGGCCACCATCCAGGGCAGCGTGTGGCATGAGTACCAGAGCAGGACAAACAAGGCCGCCAGGGTGACGCCCATCACCACCCAGATGTCGACGACCCCCGCGCTCTCCATTCCGAAGGCCGACTCGGCGATGTTGCCCCAGCCAGCGAAGCCTGCACCCCAAGAGCGGCAGTCCATCCACCTTTAGCGCCAGCCAAACCCCATCGAGCAACATTGGCGGTCGCTACTTCTTGGGCACGAGACGTGTGATTGGATTCGAGTCCTCACCGAACGCTGACAGACTCCTCGTATCCAATAGATGCTCGATGGCCGTCCCAACGAAACTCGAACAGCAGCTACGAGGCGGCGCGCACTTTGGGATCTATTATGCAGCGAAGCAAGTAGCAGCCTCCTGAGTAGGGGTACGCATTTACGGGCTATTCGTATTTCCAGCGCCCTCTAGGAGTCGCCACTCTCGACAAGTATAGCAACCGAGAACAGGTCGGGCCGTGCAATGGGCCAGCTCATTGTTAACCGCTCGGGTTTAAAGGGGCCCTCCAATCATGTGTTGCCTGTTTTGAAATTTACGCTGAGACGGAGTTTATCTAACGTAGGAACATGGCAAAAATTGTTGTGTGTATGTTTATTCAGCCGGAAGTTAGTCTGCCTCAGTGGGCGTCTGGTGTCTCAGCTGTAGATGAGCAATTTAGCCAGTGCGGTACAACCGCTAGCCTGGGGTCTTTAACGTGCACCACGCAGTAGTGATACACTACCGCACGCCGGTACGATGCTCATCCAGATCGAAACGGGCAGGGGTGGGGCTCGAATCCAGGATCCCTGGGTTCTGCAGCGCGAGCTTTCGCTCCACGCGCGTCGAGCTGGGTGTGCGCTTTAGCCGGAAATTCGCGTTCTTTCGTGATTTATAAGCAAATGCGAATTTAAAGAGAAGCAAAACATTTTCGCTTTGTGACAGAGGGAAACTTCAACGATTGGAGGGTTGCGCAAAGCGGCTGGCCGAAAGACCACTGTGGGTGGGTGGATAGATGAATGGATGGCGGGTATAATCTTTGAATCGGGCTGTAACTTGCGCCACGTAGCCAAGTAGTGTTTTAATTCAACACCGAATTTCGACTAATTCCATTTGATCAAATTTATTTTATGCAGTCCTTCGATTTTCGCAACCGTTCCTCTAAACGTCTTTTACCGATTTTTACTTCTTGAAAACGGGTTGTTTCACCGCTCTTATAGCATCCCAGAGCCCCGAGTAAATCATCCTCTCCTTGTGACGTCCTTTCAGATTGACGTGCACTGGCGCTTCGAGTCCCTCCACACATACCGTGCAAGTTGTATCCACCTCTTGAAATTTAGCCCTGGACGTCCTGCCTCTGAAAACCCCCGTCCTAACCGCAAACAATGACGCACTACCTCTAGAATTCTCGAATATTCCTTCTAACATCACTTTTTCTTGACCTGCAGATTTCACAAAACTGGCTGCTTTTGCACTCTTGTCACCCACATGTCTCTCGCCTTTTCTCTTAAAATATTCTTCACTGTTCCTGTCCGCCCATCTTCTTCGGTGTTACACCAGTACCTCGATGCGAGTCGTCGGGTTCGTTTTGAGCATATTGTGCTTACACTGCTCATATATAGGTATCTATATTCCGCCTGACCATCTCTCTTGACCCATTTCTCGCAGCCTTTCCTTAAATTCCAGTTGGTTATTGGCCTCGCTTCAATCGGACGGCCAACCCTTCATTAGGTGTTTTCCCATGAGCTCCTAGTGCCAACCTGCTTATGCCGCGCTGTTTGACCTCCAGTCTTGAATGCACATCCGACGACATGTGCTTACAAGCGTTAAACCAAGCACCATACCCCCCCCCCCCCCTGCCAGACACATCTCGCTACCTCGTATCTGTTGACAGTCCATAATGCTCGTTTCTTTATTACGGATGCATTCCTGGGGCATTTAGTTGGCAAATATTGTTAGTGCTCTTAGAGGTACCGTGTGCCCTTGTTTAACCACGTACCAAATACTTGTATTTCTCTACTTTAGGGACTTTAAATTCGTGTATATATAATGGGTTGCCATGCGTGTCGTTATATGTGAACTGTAGAGCGCCGTATAGTGGCACACCGAGAACTTCGTCCGCCATCTTGGTAGCGGCGAGAAAACTAAACCAGGAACCTGACCGGCGAAGAAACCATGTAAACTATTGGCTGTGCTTGTTGGAGAGATGCGATGCCAACGCTCTACTGCGTTCCGCGGAGCAAGCAGCGATGAACCCTCGACTCGTGCGGGAATAGGGTACAGAAGTGAACAGGGTCCCCATTCTTTTATTTTTTATTTGTTACTTTTTACGCAGCTTTTGACAAAAACAATCGGCCTCAACGCGAGCAAACACGCGGATGTTATCGCAGGGTGCGAACCTAATTACAACTATTAAACTGGGCCATAATTTTTTGACGAAGTATTACCGAATTTGTTTCCAAATTTGTGTTTTCTGCTGTTGCATGCGCTCGTATTTGCTTAATTTTTACTTGATGCGAAAGCAGCTCAATATATGCGGACGGGAGCGAGGCTCTGCAGCGAGGCAAAAAGATAGTGTTTTAATCAGTCTACGCGACCAACCGTGATTGAAGACACGTATGATTAACAGTGAGCAACAAACACTGAAAACACCACAGTCCTTCATCTGAATGTCATAAATTAAAAAAAGAGTTAGGACAGCTAGAATATAATCTAATTGCGTAGCAACGATCTCTATGCATTTGATTTGGCGTTGGTAAAAAATGTTTGTGAAATACCTTTAAAACTAAACAGGGAGTCTTTTTTATATAAATTATTATTCAATAGCTAGAGCGCTGATGTGTAGAATATGAAATACAACAGAAACGGACGACTTGTATGTTTGCTGCTCTCAACTCTCACAGAGACGGAAGACGGAATTTCGGTGTATTTTTTTGTCGAACGCCACGTTTGATAACATTACTTTCTTAGGTTTATCGCAGTAGCTAAATCTCAAAAGTCGACAGCGGCAAGCAGTTACACTACAGACGTCGAATGGAGCCACACCGAAGTTGCCAAGTTAATTTTACGGCCTCTTATATTTTTCTTTGTGTTGCAAACGAGGTTAAAAGTTTGTTTAGTGCAAATAAGCTCGGAAAGTAGATTGGGAAAAATCGTTTTTTTTTCAAGTTAATTTTACTTTTTTTGTGTTTTTTTTTTTAAGATTTCAGATGAAGTAGGAATGATACAGAATTGCAATCATTATGTCAGGGCAGAACAAATTCTCATTCAGCGGAGCGACTTCCGTCAACAGTCCCTTAAGGGAAATCAGAATATCTGGAATATATATATTCCGAATTTAATATAGATATTTTCCGCGTAATTTTTCTAAAATTAATTGGATGATCCCAAGCATACTACAGATGTGATTTTACTATCTGCTTGGCGCACCTTTGCGATATTTATTACGAACTCTAAACCGCAAGGTTAGCACTCTTGGAATACATCTTGCGGTATTCTCGCTCACTACTTGTCCGCAGAAAGGGGCTCGGGTCATCACTGTGGCAATTCTTGAGCCGATATCCGGCGGCTTACGCCGCCATGGCTGAACTGAACTACAGTGTCCTAGAGAGTTGTACTGGCAAGAGCGAGCGGCCGCCCCGTGAAGATTTTGCCGCGTAGACGACACCGTAGCACTGCGCCTGATTCTGGATCCGCTCCAGGAACGTGCCCCCGTCAGCCTCGTCGTCGGCGCTGCTCGGCGTGTACTAGCTACTGTGGTTCGAGTGGAGCTTTTCGCGACGCAGGACAATTGCTAATGGGAAAAATGAAGGTTTTCCTTTGGAAATATTGCCTCCTAGAGTGTGTGTGCTATCCTCTACTTTCATTATCCGCGTGTTTTTGATGCAGATCATTTGATTCATATCGACCCCCCCTTCCTAGTACTGACAGGTCGTTCAGCAACGCTATCACTTGGGCTGCACGCCTAATAGCTGCGAAAGAAATCACGCGATACTGATATAACAAGAAAAAATCGACTGATAAATCTTAATAAATATCTCACTTTTTTAATGGTGAGAGGAACAATATACTGCTGTATTGTTTTCTGTCATCGTGTTGCTGATGCGGGGACCAGCGTTGTGTAAGGCGCAAGGCCGAGCGCGTTTGGGAATGGCCAAGGTGAAACTGCAACTGGTGAAGATATAGCAAATTGTCTTTTGTGGAAGGCAGTCTATGAATGAAAAATACCTCGACTGGGAGTACATGAAGCATTAAAATACAATATGAACACAAACTTCAACAACCCCAAATATGAAAAGAAATTAATTCTCAACTCACTGCTTCATGACCTGTCAAAAGTGGTAATACACTTTATCGACATACACAGCAAGCACATGACAGATGTCCAGCAACATACTACGCAAAAAGACTACAAAATAGTCATGATATATTGCAGCATAGAATCCTAACGTCTTCGCGATTGACGATGTGCACATAGTTCCGAAGGATAAGGCGCGGTTCAAAATGTCTCTCGCACACCGCTGATGCCTTGGCGAGGCGTTTATCTTCTCGATTAGGATTTTTTTCCCACTGCAGTCTGCGCGACTCCTCCTTTGGCGCACGAAACAGCGACGGCTTACAATCGCTGGTGCTCCGGCTGCCCTTGTTGACCGGAGAGCCCGACTTGCATCCCGGCGCGAAGCAGTGTGTGTGTCCGCCTTTTCCCTTGCATTTATGACCGAGACGGCAACGGAACGGTGAAGACTCCCACCACTACACCACAAAGAAAAGTGCTACGGTGCTAGGTTCGGGACAAGCGTACCTCCTCAGCTTCGTCTTCTTTGCTCATCGCACAACTGGGATCTGCCACATATTTTTCCAAGGGCTCGAAACTCCAGCGCCACTCGCAGCCATCTACGTTGATCGTCTTCAGGCAACCCATTGCAAGCGGTCACCGCTCTTGCTACTACATCCTCTAGAAGACTGTAAGTGAACCGTCCAGGCTCCTCGTGCCCCTTGCATTGGCCCCGCGCTTGCTCCTCGCTCGCCCACCGCTTCGTTTCCCAAATCTGCATATCGAAATCCCCACAACCTTTAGTCTCCTTAAAGCTACTTAGAAATCTACGAAATAAACATACTAAAAGTGCGTTGAAACCACAAGTAAATTTATGATACGTGGAAATTAAAATTAAAAGTGAAGAAACCAGATATAAGCAAAAATTAAAAATAGAAGATTATGCGAAGCAAACTGCCAGCAGCGGAACAAAAACCCAAGACCTCGTGATTATGGAAATCATAGAAAGTTACGTAGTGTCGGCAGTGTGGTTTACAGGCTTCCTATTTTAATTTTTGGTCCAATATGGTTTTTTTCAAAAATAAATTTTTCACAAATTTTTTACAAATTTTTCACAAATAAAGCTGCACTGAAGGCAACCGTCATAAAGATCACGGATGCACCTTTAAACTATCCGTGGCACAAGGGAGAAGTGTATGTGCCGATTTATACATGCAGTTCTACGAAATGCGAGGAAGAATGACAACATAAAAATAACTTTATTCGAAAACACCAAGATATCAATCCGAATATTTATACCAAATGTCAGCTTCCAGTCTGCCTTGAACTTTAAACAGGGTCTAAAAACTGTGTCACGAGTAAATATATAAAGAAAGCGTAGAAAAACCTCTCGAGGCCGCCTTGAACTTTGAGAGGAGTTCTCGGGCTTTCAGCTCGTAGAGTACGCCAGTTGTCTTTCAGTACCTTGAATTGCATGGTTATTTTTGAGGCTTGAGCCTGCAAAGAATTCGGAACACAGAAGGCAGTGCCATGGCCCCTGCATGTTCGAAACGTGACCAAAGAATTGGGCTCGAAAACGAAGAGAAACGACGCAGAGGCTTTCGCCATTATCCTCGGTGCCACTGCAGACTAGGCGGAAGTAACCCCTCTGCTTTCTGCCTACAAGAACCGTCTGCTACTTCAAGGCGCCTGATTGGCGCAACAGCCGAAAAGTATGGCGGCACGTAAGATGGGAGGCGGCCACGACGGTCGCTTCCCTCGACCTTGGCAAGAACAGACAGCGTTTCTGAGCCAGAAGCGATGCGCTCTTTTTCTGCACCAATTGTCATCGCATGATTATTTTATTCCGCCGATAAAACAAAACCAAAAATGAAGAAAAAGCAAAAACAACAAAGACAGAGGAGTCCTCTCGTTCTTCTTTTTTTTGACAATTATTTTCGGTTTTATGTGGTCGTCTTCTTTGCACTCGCTGGTCGTTAGCGCGTCTCTCTTCTCGTCTGCGACTTTGGTCCGTACTGTTTGGGGGTCTTCTTCCTCGTGGCTCCCAACGAGCGAGTGAAGGTCCCCAGGAGGGCGAAAGAGGTCCGCTGACGTTTGCGGGCGCAGTTTTGACGGCAACTTCCGGGCTGTGTGAGGCGCCCCAATGAGAGGGAAATATCCGAAACAAGCTATCAATCAAAGTTTTACCCGAAGCCGACGCTGAAAAATGCGCTACTCGGTGCCTTCACTGCTGACCCCACCTGTCGACGCGGAGAGCACTGCTGACATCTTTCGACTGTTGCGCCAATCAGACACCTTTTGGACCGCCGTGAGGAGGGATTTCAGGTTTTCCATTTCTAACTGTTTACTCAGTAAGTTTGTTCAGTGAATTTTTTTCCCTCGGTGCACGTTCATTGGCCACTTTTATGCAAACTTGTAGCTTGATACGTTAACCGATTTATGCCGTCCCTTCAAACAGTCACCGATCTCTTTGACTCACCCTTTAGTTTCAAATGAATTTTGCCCCTAGTCGAGCTTTTCAGTACCGATGTCCGATGTGGTTTGAGGCTCGGAGGTCATGCAACATGGCAAGTCAGCTGGGAATCTTTCAACCGCGCTGCAGACGAGGATGGCTACGCAGAACGAGCTACGCAAAGAAGTTGTGGCCGAACACGGCACGCGAGACAGTGGGTAGGCAAGCCCTGTCATTGAGTGCCGTGCAAATTGAACGGTCGTCCCTATCGTGCGTGCGTTCATACTACTAGCAGGTCACACAAAGCGTGAAAAGGTTTCCTTACCGATAAGTGCTGCATATATTTTCCATCTTGCTGTGCACTTGGTCCCTCGCCGTTAAGAGCTCCAGGATGCCGCGATCTCGGCTTGCACTGCACCGTTCTTCTCAGGGGCGGATCCAGAACTCCGTTTTGGGGGGCGGACCCATTCTTTCTTGTGCACCGGCGGGTCCACCCATGTCAAATTGCCCTCCGAGAAGGGGGAGGGGGGGGTCGACTTCGTTTGGGGGGGGGGGCGGCTGCCCCCGTCGCCCCCCCCCCCCTTGGATCCGCCACTGGTTCTTCTTGGCGCGTCGGAGGTCCTACAGCCGATCCTCCCAAAATTGTATCAGCACCCAGGTCTCCTCAACGCTTCAAGGGAAGCGCACCGACCGCTTCCTATAGTAGTGGACGTCGTTCAACATATCGCACAACACGAGTGTGAATACACAATTATAGATGTAAAAAAAAAACATTAAATATGTACAGAACGGGCAGGAATACACTATTAAAGAATTATGAAACATAAAGTAGAGAAAGAAAAGCTAGATAAATATGCTTGTAAGGAAAATCGAGAGGAGGAAAACAAAAGTGCCGAAGCGGATGATGCGAGCACGGGGCGACGAGGCCTACTAGATAGCTGGGGCCGTAGGGTACAGAAAACTATTAGTAGAGCGAGGTCTGTACAAAATATACGTGAAACACGCTCTTTTTCAATAATAAAAGTGCAGAAGCATTGATTTAAGATATCGGTACAATCTTTTATTTCAATTCGCGTCATGGTGTAGTCCGCTGCGGACGAGAGTGCGTTTTTAGCAGCCGTAAATGAGTTGCGGGAACTCAGGTTCACGAAAAGGAGCTTTACGCTAAATGCCACTTGAGCTCTCGTGTGGCACTGCTTAAATGGCATTTACACTAAATGTCCATTGGTGTAAAGGTAAGGGAGTTTTCGTAGACCGCGTTTCCCCCTCCGCTAAGCCTCTCCCCAACGAAGCAGCCGCTACTGCGCCGGCGCCAGTGTTGGGAAGTACTTTAAGTACATTGTACTTAAAGTGCTACTTCAAGTAGATTTAGGAAACTTATACTTTACTTGAAGTACATTCGCTGAGTATGTACTTGTACTTTACTTAAAGTACTTTTTTCTGGTACTTTCCGAGGAAAGTACAATTCCCGACTTCAAAGTACATTCCCCAAATTTGGTTTTGTTAAATTTGTATCACGAGATGATGCTTTGTAAACTCCGAAGAAATACTGGGAAGGATATTCTACTCTCAGCAGAGACTTGAGCAGACGACGCATCACTCCGCTTGTTCTGGGGGCGGCTTTCCAGTAGCTTTTTGAACTCTCGCTACTTCTCGGTCGTTCAGCGCAAGTGAGGAGGTTTAAAATATTATGAGGGCAAAATTAATCATAATCTAGCACCTGAAACTGTGGTGCGGAACAAGTTAAACTTTCAAGTCGAAGACAAAGACAACAGAGGAACACGTCACAATGTTTTGAGACGTTCTCTTTTATCTTTTCCTTCGACTTGAAAGTTCCTCAATTTTTTTTTGCACCTCAATCTCAGGTATCACTTTATGATTAATTATCACCAGCTCGCTCGCACACTCACTGACGTCATGCTCTCTCCCAGTCTATATTTAACACCCTTGGGTGCAAAAATCGAGTGCAAGCGGCACCAAATTCAGAAGAGGGACTTCTGAATTTAGCTCAATTCTTAAAAATAACTACTCTGTGGCCACTTCACTTTATCAAATGTTCGCCGTTGTTTTTGAAAATAGGTCATGCACCCTGATTACCCCTGGCTAATGGATACCAGTTAAAAAATCACTGTATACACGTTTGCAAGCCCGGTCTCAGGGTGCCGCCATTTTGCCCAGTGGGGTGCGCTTGGGCGCGGACATAATCCGATTATGACGCCTTAGCAAGGCTTCGTAATCGGATTAGGACGCGTCCAAGCGCACCCCAGCGAGCAAGATGGCAGTGCCCTGAAGCCGGACTTGCAAACGTGTATAGGGGAATTAAAGGACATCATGAAAGATTGTATTAAAATACTTGTACTTTACTTTGAAAGTACATTGTATTTATAGTACTTTACTTCAAGTACATTGCACCCAGTGTACTTACTACTTTACTTAAAGTACATCACGTCTCATTTACTTTGCACTTTACTTGAAGTAGCTTTTAGATGTACTTTACCCAACACTGGCCGGCGCGCCGATGGCCTTGACTGCAGAGCTCCGGCTAGCGTAGCTGGTTGCGGAGAGCGTTGCGAAACAGCGGAAACGATCTACGAAAACTCCCTATTGCCACGCGCGTCGCCGAGCGAGCGCGTGCGTGGCCGAATGGATTCCACTTCCGGCAGCCGAGCGCAACGGTCGTGTAATCATGAGCTCCGTCGGAGCGGCGATTACGGCCACGCCTCGCCGCGGTATCTCTGTTCCTGAATCTGCCGAAGATTACAAGATTATCTTACCACCTCTGTCGACCGGTTACGTAATAACCAAGGCCTCTTTTTTCACTCTGATGTAAGGCTGTGTCTGTACCGGATCTAGTCTTTCGGGAAGTACTACAGCGTCTGGACGTGCTGAAAGACCTGGCGTCCACTGGACCCCATCAGATGAACCACGTCTGGTTGCTGCGTCTGCACTCTTGGCGGCAAAACAAACTTTAGTGGACGCCAAAGAACTAACCGTGAAAGGGGGCGGTGCCTCGTGCTCGACCCGTCGAGCATGGCAGTGAAGCTCAAGGCTCACTGGGTGTCCTACGACGTCCCAAACGGCATGGTAAAAAAGGAGATGGAGCGCTACGGAAACGTCAACGAAATCACTAGGGACTTTTTCCGCGAAAAGGACTTCGAGACAGTGGAGTCCAACACCAGTACAGTCCGCCTGACCCTGAAGGAGGGCTACACCGTCGAGAGTCTGCCGCACGAAATCCGCCTCGAGAGCTGTAAGGTGCTGGTCCCAGGGCAAGCCCCGCTATGCCTGCGATGTAGGCGTACGGGGCATATACACCGGGACTGCCGCGTCCCCCGCTGCACCGAATGCCACCGGTACGGATACGAGGCGGAGGACTGTGTGAAGACATACGCGTCCATGGCGCGCGACCGCAGAGAAGATGACCAGTCGGACTTCCTGATGGACGACGCGGAAGCGGAGGAAGCAGTCGGAGGTCTTCCGTCGGCGCTTCCATCTTCTGACAAAGGGGTACCACCTGCGCCAGTGGGCACCTATACTCCAGTCGCGGTGACTGGAACGGGCGTCATTGACTGTGCGCCGCAAGCACCAAGGACGGACACTAAGGAGACTATGCAGTCACCTACGCCCAAGGAAGGAGCCCTCAGCTCGTAGCATGCACGACGGGAGACGGAGAAGGCGGTCAACTCGCCCCTGACGTCAGTGCGTCGGAGAACAAGGACGTCGAAATGGATTCTGGCCAGCCTGCTAAAAGACTCTGGGACCAGGCGTCATCCTCCCAGGGCGACGCCAGAGAGGAAGACACCAGTCATCAAACTTGGAACGTACAAGGGCCCAAAAAGAGTCGTGGAGGGAAACCACGAGGTCGACCTGTCGACGCCTGTCAACGCAAGGACTCAAAGTAAAGGAAGCTGTGGTCTCCAGCGAACTTCGAGGGACACGACACCACGGACGTCGACACCCGAGAGGCGATGAAACAACGGCAGTGCGACGGAGCCTGCAGCAGTGTGGTACTACAGCCGGCGTGTCGTGAAGGTGAAGCACGGTGTGAGTGGAAAAGTGAGACGGTACTGAACATGGTGCTGGACTACGCCGTCACAACGCTGAAAAATTGTCGCAGTGAGTCTCTTTGTCGCGGCTTTAACGAGCTTCCTCCGTTTGAGGCATGCTCTCCAGCTGCGCTTCTAGTTTACCCTAAATGAATCTGGATAGGAGCTTGCGTGCACGCACGTTAAACGTGCGTGGACTCTGTGCCAGACGCCGACATTGTCAAGTCAACCGCTTGTTCGTAAAAAAAGATCTAGCCATTGTCACGGTGCAAGAGTCGAAAATAGAAAGCGAGGCTCAAACGGAGAGCATGGTGCGGTTTTTCGAGTCGCGGTATGACGTGTGTGTTAGCCACGCTGTAAGGACGTCGGGGGGTGTCTTTTGTTTCTAAAGACGTCTAGGGGACCGTAGAGCAAGTCGTTAGTTGCGATTCGGGCCGCCTTGTATGGTATAAGTTTTTTACTTTTGTTACAAGGTTAGCGTGTTGTGCATGTATGCCCCTCATAAGGCGGAGGGGCGTTTAATTTTGTTTCCAACACATTGAAAACTATGTTTAAACTGAAAGGTTAGTTATTTTGTTGGGCGATTTTAACTCGTGTGCAAGCGCCGCAGGATAGATCCAATAGGCGCGGTACAAAGACGCAAGTACTGTATCTTTGAGCGATATGGATGTGCGTCCTGAATTAAACTAGAGGATGTGGCTCCCTGCGCGTCACGCGGCAGGAGTGTGCAGTTCGTGCACTTTCGAGGTGCAAGTCATGCGCTATTAGACAGAGCGTACGTTTCCCCCGAGATTATTGCAGCGTGTCAGCAATATTCAGCAGATCACGTGTCATTTAGTGATCTTTCTCCTGTTTCTTTTAAAATTTGTCCTTCCAAAGAGATCTCTCTAAGAAGTTCGTGTGGGAGTTGTGGAAATTTAATGCAAAACTTCTCGAAGATAAATTGTTCGTAAAGGCGGTCCGCAAAAATCTTAGATTTATCTAACGCGAGAAGGCAAGATTTTGGGGTTAAATGGAAATTATTTAAACAGGAAACAAAAATGTTACCTATCGAGCGCCCTGGTGTATTGGAGCACGAGCAACAGAAAGAAACACGCCAGTTAAATGGCCTGCTTCAAAAGTGAATGCAAGAAGAATGTCAATCGCCCGATTTTTTTTTTTTCGACGACATTATCAGCATAAAAAAAGCGTCTTGAATATCTAGATACCGAACATTATAAGGGGGCGTTGGTGCAAGCGTGGCGGAGACGATTGTCGCGCGGCGAGGTATACCCACGAAAAGAGCCATAGGAACAGAAAGAAAATACGCGAGCAAAAATGAAGTCGGCAAAATTGTGTACCGGGAAGCTCTGTCCAGTGATAAACAGATAATAAAACGCGCGTTTGTAGACTACTATAGAGAGATTTTAGTTATTGCGCGCCCAAAAAAAAGATGGGTTTCAAAGTTATTTGCCGCTAATGCCGAAGCTAGCAGACGACGGAAGAAAAAATTAGAACAGCCAATATTGTTGTGGGAGATTGAAAAGGCCATAGACTACTTGCAACCGGGAAAGTCACGCGGTCCTGATGGTTTGGGAGCAGAGTTCTATAAAGCATTTAAGGACCAACTAGTCCGGTTTTTACATTGTGTTTTTCCCGAAGCTTATATCGCATAAATGTTTTTTCCCCGTCGTTTTTGTGCACACACACGATTTTGGTCCCCAGAATTGACGACAACTTGAAGCTTCGATGTGTTGGTTCTTACCGTCCTGTCACATTAACTAATGTAGATTACATAATTTTGATGAAGGCACTAGCGAAAAGATTGCAAAGTGTCAGAATCCATATTGTCGGACCACACCGACGTGTGGTATAAAAGGCAGAGGCA